>JAOTNS010003973.1:0-302619 GCA_028476615.1 Culter alburnus | reverse complement strand
GCATCAGGACAACCGTGTCCTTCGACCTCTCTTGACCGCACTCACGCAAACCGACAAAACTATTCCCAAATGAGAATGAATTGCTGAGTATGCGTGTTCGCAGTCAGAGGTTTTCACTATCTGTTGGCAGGGAGATATCACGTCTGAAACCGACCATAAACCCCTCGTGACAATTTTTAAGAAATCGCTGCTGAGTGCCCCCAAACGCCTCCAAAGCATGATGTTGCAGCTGCAAAACTACAACCTGAATGTTGTGTATAAGCCTGGTCCGGAGATGTACATAAGTGGTACGCTGAGCAGAGCAGCACTCGACAAGCAGGTGTTCAACGAGCCCGGACCACAACAGCATACTGTGCGCACCATGGACAGCACTGAGGCCGTGTTCTCACTCATAGACCAAGCCCTACACCTCAGTGTGACTGACACCAGTCTCCGTCAAATTGTAGCCGAGACCAAAGCTGATGACGCATTGCAGGAGCTGGTAACGATCGTGCTGACGGGCTGGCCAGAGCGCAAAGAAGATGTATCGCTCTCAGTGCGTGAGTATTGGCCATTCAGAGACGAACTGAACATTCAGAGCGGTGTGCTATACAGAGGTCAGTGCGTCATTATACCGAAGGCATTGAGAGCAGCAATGCTGAATCGCATTCATGCCACCCATATAGGAGGAGAGGCCTGTTACAGACAGGCGAGGGAAACACTGTTCTGGCCTAATATGAGAGGTGAAATAAAGGATTATGTGGCTAACTGCCCCGCATGTAATGAGTATGCGCACAATCAGCAAAAAGAAACGATGATGTCCCATGAAATCCCTGCGCGCCCCTGGCAAATTGTTAGCATGGATCTGTATGCGTACGGTGGCAGAGAATTTCTTATTATAGTGGACCACTACTCAGATTACTGGGAAATTGATCAGTTGCCAGATCTGACAGCGGACACAGTCATTACGCGCTGTAAAGTGCAGTTTGCACGTTATGGACAGCCAGATCAGGTGATCACTGACAACGGGCCGCAATTCACTTGCGAACAGTTCAGAAAATTTGCGGCACAGTGGGGGTTTATACATGTCACATCTTCACCCCAGCACCCAAAATCGAACGGAAAGGCTGAATCTGCGGTGAAGATTGCGAAATCACTCTGTAAGAGGGCAAAACTAGACGGAACAGATCCATGGCTGGCAATTCTACACTGGCGAAACACGCCCACAGATGGATTGGACAGCAGTCCTGCGCAGCGACTTATGTCCCGCAGACTTAGGACGGGACTTCCCACGGCAAACATTTGCTTTTCCCAAGGTGGTCGAAGGAGTTACAGAGAAACTGCGGTGGAAACGGCGCAAGGCGAAATTCCATTACGACGCGAGAGCCAAAGACCTCCCAGAACTTAATGTCGGCGAACACATCCGAATGAAACCACTGCCTGGAGACCGCACGGGCCAGTGGCGGAGAGGCCAGTGTCTGGGAAAGGTGAATCCGCGGTCTTATGTGGTGGATGTGGATGGCACATTATACAGGCACAACCGTGTGGATTTGCGGAAAGCTGAGCGCTCTGCCCAGTTTAATCATCAAGAGGCAGCGAGAAGGAGAGCAGCCAGTGCTCAGCGGCTAGCAACGGTGTAACAGCAAGTAAAGAGGGTGATACATCGGACATCACAGAATGTGTGCCAGAGCAAGCTCAAGAACGAAGGCAGCAAGTGTTTGACGGGCCTACAGAGTTCGGAACTCCTATCATTACACGCAGCGGCCGTCAGTCACGGCCACCACAGAGACTTGACTTTTGAGATTTGCTAAGTGTCTTAGATTAACGCACCAGGAATGCAGTTTAGTTTTCTAATACAAAGCATAAATTTGGTTTAGTAAACTTTGAGTTCATATTCGGGGCTGGGGTTGTTTATTAAAGAAAGGGAGATGTTATGGTGAAATACCATATATGGTTAGTTTCCTGTTGTGACGTGAATTCCGGCACACGCGCGGTTGGCGCTATGCCATGTCAATAAAAGACGCACATTGATTCAGCTCCTGCTTGTTTATTGCATAAAACACAAACAATAACGGCTGATTGGACAGTCATGTTCATTTTTCTGAGTTTTACCGACATAGCCTGACAACATCTCATCTGACCGCAGTTCACTGTTGTTCAACTGAAGCTCCCTCGTTGTCACCTGCACCTTTTCCGCGCTCGTTTGACGCGCCTGGCGCTGAGGCGAGGTCGGAACGCGCGTCTGAAAAGTGTCCCGTTTGTGGTGGTCGTAAAGAGACAGTTCTATATAAACGCAGCGTTTTACTTGGCGATGTTTTAAAAAAGATTTATATTTTTGGTATTTTATATGATCTGTTGGTTTTGAGGTAGCATCACCCAGGGGGGATATTTTTTTTATACTGACTCCAGTAGGCTACTCACCGATATGGTTTCGGAATCGGAACAACTCTAGGTAAAAGGAAAGAAGTGTGAGACACAGCTTTGGAGCAGCTTAGTTGATTCACAAGACTACATAACGGGTTCTCACTCTGCATGTGTTTCGCGCTGGATGACGGTCGTGCTGAGCAGTGTGCAGGTACAGAGGAGAAGTAGAGAAGAGGATGACATCATTTGCTAAGGGGGATGTTTTTATTTTCATCCTTAACACATACATTTAAACCACAAACTACAGAGTATGTTTTGGACATTATTTAACCTTGTAAAACACGAACAAAAATTTTAGAATACATTTCTTACTCCAAGTTTTAGGGGTGCTGAGCTCCTTTTTAGGGGTGCTGAAGCACCCCTAAAAAGGGGCTAGCCTCGCCCATAGATAAAGGTATTTGCCATCCGACAAACCGGTAACATGAAATCAATAAGAAGATCCCGATCACAGAAACTAGTTAGGTAAGAATTTAGCTTTTCTCGATTGCTACACACTTATAAGTGATTCAGTTGACCAAACCATTCGTTCAGTTCTCAAAACAAAGACACATTTCTCAAAGCGTTTAACAATGACTACATTATGTAGCAAATCTGATGACACACACCAGTCAAAATCTGAGAGAGAGCTGAATGAATAATTTACAGGGGTTTTAAACTTACACAGTACCAGTACTTTAGATGAGGGAAATTTCACTTTGTACAGTAAACTGTAGCACATTGTACACCCTCAAACTTGTGATTGTCAACTTTCTCTGTATCCATTTGTTGTACTGTATTTTACAGAACTGAGAAATGACTGTCTTGTGTCAGAATACCAATACACTGCTATAGTACCTTATATAGCCTACTGTAATAAAATTTGGCCAAATGTGCAGAGGATGCTGAATTTTGTTTTACTGTAATTGACAGTATACTGTATTGTGGTGCATACCAAGTTCATACATATCTACTGCCAGATCACTTTACAATAGTAAAATGAAAAAAAATAAAAAAATAAATCATTGCTGTATTTTACTGTATCTGTAAATGTATTTTTGTGTAGTAGACAGTGAGCTGCAAAATAATTCCTGAATCCCAGTAAGCGGTATTTTTGTTACAGTGTTACATGAATTGATCTCACTAGTGTTCACTGGGCAGTGCAGTAGTGTGTATTTGTTAAGTTTTGTGTGTCATCTGAGGCCAAAGTTTGATTTTGTCAGACAAGAAAAGTTTTGACTAAAAAATTATTTGACCTGGACGTTTGAGGTTTGTACAAGTGTGGTGCTAGTTTTGAGATTGTGTTTATAGTTGTGAGAAAATGTTGAATTGTTTCATTTCAACTCGATTAAAAGTTTGAAAGACAAATTTATGCTGGCTTGTCATAAAGCCAACTTAAAGTCTTGTTTAAAAAACATAAATAGTTTGGTCAGTTGGCCAGAATATAGATGTTCTGGGTGATTGCTAAGTGTTGCTAGGTGGTTGCTAGGAGATTCTGGTGGTTGCTAGGCTCTTGCTGCAGGTGCTGGGGTGTTGCTAGAGTATGTAGTTGATAGGCTGTTCTGGGTGAACACACACAGAATTCCCACCTCTGTTAATAACAGAAAAAATTGCTTGCAAAAAACAAGTTTTTGTTGTTCTTTAACTTGCACTAAAACATGTGATTTATGCCATCGAAGTAAGCTGTGTAATATTAATAAAACTGCTCATCTCCTTTAGTGATACAAGCTCAGACTCATTTAGAATCTGTTGATGTTTTTCATATAGTGCCTTTACTTGGTGCCATGATGGATATTGAAATCTTGTTATTTATTTTGGTAATGCAATGTTTTCTGAACACAATTGCGTATATCAGGCCATAAATCTCCAAAAACTATGCATGGGCGCTTGCTTTGGTGTTGCCACCCCTCATAGACCTCATGCCACCCCTTTGCCACCCTATAAATAATTTTCTAGATCCGCCCCTGGTTTGAACCTTATTGTGTATCTTTAAGACGCTATTTTAATCATCGCAGTTTCAGTGTTCGTTTACCTCACTATGTCACTCAATGTATATAAGAGATATGATTTATAGCCTATGTCATTTAATTCAGTGATAGTGTGTAACCTTGTATTTTCTACATTTCTTTGTAGGAAACAACACACATACACATAAACACGCTTCTCAAACAGCATCCCAAAATTGTTTTAGCCTATATCAACTGGATTAAAGTGTAAAATCCTTGGAAATCTGGAGTACTGCACCTCTTTTTAATGGAAGAGGAGGAAGACAGTTAACGCACATCACAGCCTATCCTACATGACGAAAAAATAACAACACATTAAACATATACATACATATATATATATATATATATATATTAAATGAGTATGGAAATAAAGTTGTTTAATCTAAAAGGTTTTAGAATTATAGAATAATCTGGCATCTTTCCGAATTGCACTCTGCCTGCACTTGAGATGCTCTGTTAAAATTTTGTAATTACACAAACAAAATGTTAAGCGTACATTTATTGAACAGTGTTTGATTAGCCTATGTATTTATTTATTGTAACTTTATTATTAAGTGAAGTAAACATTTAGCGGAAATATCCGCAAGATATTAGAGCGCATGATTTATCCGTCGATCAGATGCGCGTCAAGTTGTGTTCGTTACTATAGCAACAGTAGAATCCGGGTACAGTGTGTTTCAGAATCAATCACTGTAAAAAGAACTTTTATGTCATGATCACGACAAAACAACTTTTGTTATCTCGAGATCACAAGAAAATTAAGTCGTGATCACGAGAAAACAACTTTTGTTATCTCGAGATCACGAGAAAAATAAGTCGTGGTCACGAGAAAACAACTTTTGTTATCTCGAGATCACGAGAAAAATAAGTAGTGGTGAAACAACTTTTGTATCTCGATATCACGAGAAAATTAAGTCGTGATCACCAGAAAACAACTTTGTTATCTCGAGATCACGAGAAAATATTAAGTCGTGATCACGAAAACAACTTTTTGTTATCTCGATCACGAGAACGAGAAACTTTTGTTATCTCGAGATCACGAGAAAATAAGTCGTGATCACGAGAAAACGAGATAGAAAAAAAAAAAAATCCATGGCCGTTTAGGGCTTCCGTATTAGTACAGTTCAAAACTAATTTAAAAAAAAAAATACCACTCTAATACTAAAACATGTTTTGTACCTCTAACATTTACTGATAACAACCATAATAACACTGATGGTAAATGGGTTTTCCACATGATGAATCAACGTTCATTACAAGCAGCTTTTCCATAATTTGAGGAAAATACTGATATATAGAAGGTGCACAAAATAAAACAAAACACCATCACAGTAACACACACAACACTAAAATAATGCTATAAAATAACATATGATGTAACAAAATCCCTAAGGTACATCACTGATAAGAAAAAACATCAAATGTGAGCTGTCACAGAGAATTTATATATAATTATGTATAAGATTATATTTATATAAAAATAGATTACATTTTAAACCTATGATGCATTAAATGCATACTTATGGTGAAATCATTTTAGACATGTCAAGTTGCAATGCCAAAAAAAAAAAAAAAACCTAGACCAACCACTTTGACCTGACTGCATATTAGGGGTTGCACCAACTAGTAGAATTTAACGCTCTGCCATGACACTTTAAGCATGATGTCAACTAGTCACTGGTCATGGCCTACAGAGGGCGCAACAGGATAAAAAAAATATTTTAAGTCCACCTTTAAGCTTCTTATCCTACAGTTAATAACAAATAAATACATACTCCCTGAGCACTCCACAAGATATGTTTGATTATACCATCTGGATGCTCAATATTGAATGTATGCATGTTTTAAGTTTATTGTATAGGTAAGTTAATCGCCGTTCTAAGCTGCACTACACGCACGCATACAGAATCATTATTTTCAACACTGTTCTATTCTGATTTATCAATAAAATAGCATAGAACTTGAAAAGTTCTAGAATATATTTATTAAGTAAAGTAAATTACTTAGTAATTAAAACACACAGCTATTCACTATTAGTAGAGAGACGTTGCCAGGAAGAATTAATTCACAAACAATCGCTCTCTCACTAATGCATTCATATAAATATTATCTTTACTGTGCTACTTTATCTGTTTCTGATTTAGAACGAGCAGAAATCTGTGAGAAATATAACAATATATATGATATAATGACATTATGTAGGAGACATTATGTAGGCTTGTGGGCAGTGCTGTGTCATATGCCATAGCTGTGCGCAAGGCAACCTGCGTTCCAGTCTCAGCTTGAGGTCGTTTACACAGAACGCATTTTTGCTTTTATAAACACTAAATGCCGGCAGTGGAATAGGGAAAATTTTAAATGTTTAAAAATTTTTAAATGGTGAACTGAGGCGGCACATTTTTAGAACGCTGTGTTCTGCGCAAGACGCTGTAAAAGATACAAGACACGAGCACAACGGTCAACATGTCTGTCTAGCTCATATTTACATATATAAAAAAAGGAAAAGTGCATTGGAATGGAAAAACGCATTCTGTGTGAACCCCTACTGCATATACCTACTACGGTTCGTGTACCTTCAGATAATTTGTTTTCTTGTTTTGTCTTCTAAACGGAAAAATGAAGAAAGCATTCATTTATCACATATTTGACCCTCCTCATGAGAATAAATAAACAAATCTCGAGTCGTTTTTATTTTTGAATTTATTCACACTTTGTTTTAATCCACCAAATGGAAAAACAATAAAACCAAAATGGATAAACAGCTTGAATATTAGATTTCTACATGGGTGGGAATAAAACGCCCCTTTCCGCTGATTGGTCAACCAAAGATCAAGCCGCGCCATCAGTTCTCAGCTCCAGAATCAACTCTGCGCAACAGTAGCCTATATATCATAATCACAACTATATATATATATATCACAACTACTCCAAGCCTATGTATTTGGCACACAGCTGTTTTATTTAGCTGATCAACTCTTGAAATCTGTGCCAATAATGCGCGACTCACTGTACAGTGCAGAGAGAATGAAGTGCAGATCAGCAGTCCTGACTGTTGTCTTGAGCAATACACAGAGTTTATTTCATTAACACTGAGTATGTCCCTCAAAACAATAATTTATTTTTTCTGCCAGCTAAATTTCTAAAGCAAAGTCACAGATCATTGTGCGACTCGCAACATAAGGCGCACAGAGTAGCCTATAGCAATTCATTCGTGAATGAATCCGAGTCTTTGAACAAATCGGTTCAGTGATTCACCAATCGATTCTGTTCTGTGCTTCAGTAATAGCTTACGCTGCATTCACGCTGTGCGTCAGCGTCAACGCTTGACAGAGGGCGTGTCTGAAGCTTGTGTTGATGCGACCGTTATAGTGATTACAGCCAATCACATTACTTTCCGGTGTTGCACGAACGCAGTTGGCTGCGACTGCTCTAGGGTATTTGCATAGGGCGATCTGATTGGATGATGCCTGCGTTGGCGCTTGAAAAGTTGAAAAATCTTCAACTTCTGCCGCTTGCAACGCGAGTGAAGTGACGCGACGGAACCCACAATTCAGTTCGGCAACGCATGACGTCACCCATTCAAAGTAAACAAGAAGCATTGACGCTGACACCCCATGTGAATGCAGCGTTATGCATTTTCTCAGCGCTGACCAGTGCGGCAGCCTCCGGCACACAGATTGAGAGTTGGTCAGCAAAATAAAAAGGCTAATAAGTGTGCCAAATAGTTTGGCAAGTTGTGAGAGCAGATGCCACGAAAATTAATATTTAACACAATAAATTAGTATTTCACGGCACGCGAATGTATGCAGAAGAAAGCTCTGTCTATGCTCTGCCCTGGCACGGGTTGTTTCGAGCCATTTATTAGTCTGGCTGTTTGATGAGAACTAGATTAAATGTAGTTGCAATAAACTGTAATAATCCGCACAAATGTATCG
The DNA here is from genome assembly GCA_028476615.1 of Culter alburnus. Taxonomy (NCBI): domain Eukaryota; kingdom Metazoa; phylum Chordata; class Actinopteri; order Cypriniformes; family Xenocyprididae; genus Culter; species Culter alburnus. Next base: position 294,296 of record JAOTNS010003973.1, on the reverse strand, counting down.
GACAGATATAAGCTACTATATATTTTGTTGCGCGGAGCTGATTCTGAAGCTAAGAACTGATGGCGCGGTTTGATCTTAGGCATAGATGTTGGAAATATATATATTACCGGTATGAATTTTCATGTTCCAAAATGCTGTGAAAATAAAACAGCTCGCCCTCGTTCATTTCAGGGGTTCTATTTAATTACCATTTGTGCATTTCATTCATTGTGCCTTGACACCAGTTCAAAACTGAGTCCCAAAAGTCCACGTAAGAAGCATAACACGTACAGACTCCATGTAGGCCTATGATTTGCTCTTTTATTGTTCTGTTTTCTTTCAGGATAAAAAATTTCGACTGATGAGACTATGCATATACATTCATAAATCAGTCAATTTTGTATTTTATTATGAGATATTTTATTCTAATGTGATCAGTGACTCAAGCACTGATGGACCAAAGAGCGCGCATTTCGACATTTGCAGTAAAAACTTGAAATATAAATTCTCAGAAAATGCATTTATACCAATATATTGAAACATCTGTTTATATACTCCATTAATAAGAAGTCCAGACATTGGAAAAATATCAGTCCACATGCATTTTATATTTAATATGAGGGAATAGACATGCATGCATGCGTGACACAAAAATTTTTAACTTTTAGGTAGCAAAATATTTTTTAGTAATTCTGTCAATTACACTAAGGTTATTACATTGTCTGCTAATATTTGCTTCTTATTATTAATACGGGCAATTGATTGATAAAAAATTGATCAAAATTAAGATACAATATACAAAACGAATATCTTTTAAAAAGTTTTCTATAAAACAAAACTTAATGAAGTCGTCAAAATCATGTTTACCAAAACAGCGCCGTTGCTAGGAGGGCGCCAGCGCCTCTGCCTTTCAGCGCCTATGCCTCGCGAGGGATGATAGCCCTGAAGATGCCTAGCAATGATATACCTTTAGTGGTAGTATACCTTTAGTTAAGTTATACCTTAAGAATCTTCGTAGCGCGCTAAGAGACAATGTTATTGGGAAACGCAGCCCAGGTATGATGCGTTTCATGCGTAATGGAGATTCCAAAGCGCTCTTTTTTGGTCAGAACCATGGAGAGCGATCACGGATAGGTCTGTCCTATGCACCGAAACTTTTAACAATGCAACAAAATATTTAAAGAGCATCAAGCTATTAAAATCTATATTATGTATACGCACAGATAATATAACAGTAGGCTATATTAGTCAATATTTTTTTATTAGGTTAAGCAGTGATTGGATAACGTTTTTTTTTTTTTTTTTAATTTAACATTTTTAATTTAAGGCCCACCCACAATTGGTCTGTCCCATCCAAATCTGGAATCCTGGCGCCGTGCCTGGGCCACACTGAGCTGTGCGTAACGCCCACAGACGTGAAGTGAACGAGACAGAGGCTGTCCTATAGAAAATAGCTGCTAAAGGTGGTTCTACAAAATATAAAATCAAAGGGTGTTCTTAGATTTTCACACATGGCTTCTCCATTTTGGTTTTATTTTTGTTAAATAAATAATGACACAGTGTAATATGTCATGTGGTGTTGTTCATCTGAGGTTGTATTTACCTAATTTTAAGACCTGCTAAATACCAGGGACTAATAGCTCTCCTAAATAGCAGTAAAGGTTCTTAGGTAAGATCTTCCTCATAAAGGTAGAGAAGGCAATTTTCAGAGCATCCCTTCAGAGCATCTCCAAAGCCATGCCTCTTTCACAAGAGACAGTGTTAAACTGCCTTGTGTCTCAAAACACATAACATTACAATAATAATGAACATAACTTAAAGAGCACTGACCTGTACCACCTGACTGCTGCAGATTCATTTCAAAGTTGATGGGTGTCTTGTATTATTGGTTTTTATTTGTTTTGCACATAATGACAATTGACTTTTATCCTAAAGCCAGATATAGAAATAGTCATACATATATATTTTTAAAAATGGAAGAGTTTATTAAACTTTTGGCTTTTATGGCTTATATAGTTTTATATATTGACAATATGGAGCTCAGACTTAGGGAGGGGGAGGAACAACACCTTAATTTTATTTAGAGGCCCAAACTGAGCAAAAGATGTTGATGTATATGTATATGTAAAAAAAAAGATGAAATTCTGAAAAAAAAAAAAAAAAAATTGATGAAAATATTTTTAAGGATGTCTCTCCACCCGAGCATGCACCATGTTAAACAAATTTAAACACACACCAAATGACCGTTTAAAATAATAAAAAATGTACTTCTTAAGTATTACAATAATAAAAGGTGAATACTAATAAACACATCATATAAACATCAACCAGAAGAAATGACATGCATTTAAATCCTGTCTTCTGCACATTACAGAGCTGTTAAACAGTAAAGATGGATAAATTAGATTAATCCACTTGCAAATATATAAAAATTATTACTACATGCCATCTACCGACTTCTGCTTAATTCAGGAGATATGAAAAATTGCTTTTTCCGATAGCTTTTTAGCCGATATCGGAAAATTATGGGCTTTTTGGGCATCGGCCATTTTGAATTTTGTCGTAAAATGCTATTGGCGTATTGTTACGAACTCGGTATGAGTATATAACACTTTATTTAGTGCCGTAGTTACACATAACTACATGTACTTATAATAGTAATAACAGTAAATTATGCATAATTACAAGTAACTAACCATAAACTAAACCCTTACCCTAACTGTAACTCTATAGTAATTACATGTAGTTAATTAATAGTACGCATTAATTACAATGTAACTATGGCACTAAAATAAAGTGTAACCGTCTATTGTTATGAAACTGAGATGAAACTGTAATGAAATAATTTTTGAGATTGTGTTGGCCCTATCTGAGAATATGCACATTTAATGCACTTCCCCGCCATTTGTTTAATTATGTTTCAAACATGCAAACATATCTACAATTCTGTGATACCATCTTGTTATATGGTGAGTAAATATCGCTGACTTTTGTGTATAAGATACAATCAAATTAGCCTAATTTACCTATAAAAAAATGTTTTTTGTGCTGAAAGGAATAACTGATTGAATTTAAATACTCATTCTGAACAGATATATGCTATCTCATGGTGATGTGATCATGTGATGACAAATTAGCACCTTAATCAACCATTTGCCTTTCGAAACAAGAAAAGATAGAAAAATAATAATGTGACAATGGCAAATTTCCACTTCAGATGAGCTTCAATCAAATCTCAGGAAGACATTTGACAAAGGCATTAAAAGCATCATCATAAAACCCTATAAAACATGTAGTTCCCCGAAACCCAGATGAAACTCAGCTCTGAAGTTCACTGTTAATGAAGTGATTGTGTTGAGCTGCTTACTTCACTGAGATGGCTGGTGATAAAAAAAATTCACTAATACTTGAATGAGAGGAAGACTTAAAAAAATCATGTACATTTATATACAGTAAAGTCCAGAAAAGGTCACTGTGACTTCAGTTTTGATGATAATGTCTCTGTATTGGCCCCACATTCACCATCATTTAATACTGTCAGTAAAATAAAACACAGACAGTAACATATGCATTACTGCTGACACATCTGTTCAGAGGATTGACTAGTTCACATGGTATTATTATATTATATGATATGAATCAATACTTACAATAGTGTCTCCAGTTTATAATGTGGATTATCTTTTAAAGCAGAGAGATGCTTCACACTTGCTTGTTCCAGATTATTCCTAGACAGATCCAGTTCTCTGAGGTGTGAGTTTGATCTCAGAGCTGAAGCCAGAGCAGCACAACCTTCAGCTGTGATATCACAATAACTCAACCTGCAGAAGACAATGACACACTCTCTTAGTTGAGCAGGAACTACACAACCACAGAGAGACTGAGATATTAAATACTAAATCTGTGTGGGTTTAATGTTTTTATTACTCTTTGTTTACTTTTTGCTTTATTGTGTGTTAATGTAAATCACTTTGATCCAAAACAGAACAATAATCCCTTTAAATAATTTGATACTTGTCTCTGTTAAGATTAATTAATGATCTTACGTAAGTTTCTCCATTTTACAGTGAGGATCCTTCAGTCCATCAGAGAGCAGCTTCAGACCTTTATCTCCTATTTTATTCCCAGCCAATCCAGATCTCTGAGGTGTGAGTTTGATCTCAGAGCTGAAGCCAGAGCAGCACATCCTTCAGCTGTGATAAAACAATAACTCAGCCTACAGAAAACAATGACACACTCTCTTAGTTCAGCAGGAACTACACAGCCACAGAAAGACTGAGATATTAAATACTAAATCTGCTTGGGTTTTATGTTTTATTACTCTTTGTTTACTTTTTGCTTTATTGTGTATTAATGTAAATCACTATGATACAAAAAGAACAATAATCCCTTTAAATAAAATGATACTTGTCTCTGTTCAGATTAATGTATGATCTTACATCAGTTTCTCCAGTTTACACTGAGGACCTTCAGTCCATCAGAGAGCAGTGTCCGACCTGCACCTCCTATTTTATTCCCAGTCAGATCCAGATCTCTGAGGTGTGTGAGTTTGATCTCAGAGCTGAAGCCAGAGCAGCACAACCTTCAGCTGTGATATCACAATAAATAACCTGCAGAAACAACAACACACCCACACTCTTAGTTCAGCAGGAACTACACAACCACAGAGAGACTCAGATATTAAATACTAAATAAGTATGGGTTTAATGTTTTTGTTACTTTCTGTTTACTTTTGCTTTATTGTGTGTTAATGTAAATCACTATGATCCACAAAGAACAATATCCCTTAAATATATGATACTTGTCTCTGTTAATATTAATGTATGATCTTACCACAGTTTCTCCAGTTTACAGTAAGGATCCGTCAGTCCATCAGAGAGCGCGTCAGACCTCGACCTCCTATTTTTATTCCCAGACAGATCCAGCACTTTGAGGTGTGAGTTTGATCTCGAACTGAAGTCAGAGCAGCACAACCTTCAGCTGTGATATTACAATCATACAACCTGCAGAAAAATGACACAATTTAGTTCAGCAGGAACTACACAACCACAGGGAAAATTAGATATTAAATACTAAATATGTGTGGTATAATTAACTTTTGCTTTATTGTGTTAATTTTAATTTTAATCTTAAAAAAAATATAAGTTTAATAATCCCTTTTGTAGATCTTTTGTATACTGATCCAAGTGTGTCTTTTGTTAAAAGGATTAATCAGCATAGACAGCAGTACAATACCGCCCACACACACACCACACACCCACACAAACACACACACACACACACACACATCTCATGATTGACTTACTGAGCTGATCTGGAGGCTTCAACTACAGGCAAGAGCTTCTGAAGTACTTCATCTGGTGACATGTGGTTTTGGCCTTGACTTTTGTTCATGTATTTTTTTAAGTTAAAATAATCCAAATGCTCTGAGGTTAATAAAGCAAAGACAACAGCTGACCACTGTGATGAGGACAATCTGGCGCTTGAAAGACCTCCAGATCTGATATACTGCTGGATTTCATTTACTAGAGAATGATCACCCAGTTCATTTAAACAGTGGAACAGATTGATGGATTTCTCTGGTGAGGGATTCATTCTAATTTTCATTTTAATGTATTCAACTGTTTTCCCTTTGCTGTATGAGATTTTCTAACACGTGTCAGAAGGCCTTTCAGGAGCATTTGATTGGACTCCCGTGAGAGACCCAGAAGGAATCTGATGAAAAGATCCAATGTCCATTTCTACTCTGAAGAGCCTTGTCCACAGCTCTGTGATGCAGCTCAGATATTGTGCGACATGCATGTTTTGAGCTGAGTTTTTCATTGAGGCACATCCCTCTTGTACAGCAGGAATGAAAGCAGCACATAAGAGCTGCTAGATGTTCCTGGATGCTCAGATGAATGAAGCAGAAGACTTTCCCTGATACAAGCCCAACTCCTCTCTGAAGATCTGAGTGCACAATCCTGAGTACACTGATGCTTCTGTCACATCAATGCCACACTCTCTCAGATCTTCCTCAGAAGATCAGGTTTTCTTTCACAAGCGCTGGAAAGCCATTCCCCCAGTTTTAGGATCATGTCTTCATTTTTCTTTCTTCTATACCCTTCTCATTTTTGATATTGGTCTGAATGATCAGGAATGTGTGTACATTTGAGTGAGAGTCTGGGAATCTCTCCTCTCTCTTTGCTTCACTCAACATCTTCTCTAGAACAGTGGCTGAGATCCAACAGACACTGGGATGTGGCACATATGTGGGGGCTTCCCGATGACTTTACGTGTGTGATGACTGTATTGGCCCGACTCTGATCGCTGATTCTCTTCCTGAAGTATTCCTCCTTCTGTGGTCATGTGAGCCTCGTACCTCTGTCACTGTCACTCGATGGACACACTCAGAAGGGACGAATCAGCTGCTGCTGGTCTGGAGGTGATCCAGATGAAGCAGAGGGAAGCAGATTTCCCACAATGAGTTCATCAGCAGCACGTCCACTGAGGCTGATTCAGATATATTACACAGTTTCATCACTTCACTCTTAATGTTCAGAGACAGACACACTCATCCAGACCATCAAAGATGACAACACTTTATATTCGTCACTGAATGGTTTCATTTCTTTTGTTTCAGGGAAGAAGACATGAAGAAGATCAGAAAGACAGAGTGTTTTGTCCTTTATCAAGTTGAGCTCTCTGAAAGGAAGTGGAAATATGAGCTGGACGTCCTGATTCTCTTTCCCTTCTGCCCAGTCCAGGATGAACTTCTGCACAGAGACTGTTTTTCCAATGCCAGCGACTCCCTTTGTCAACACAGTTCTGATGGGTTTGTCTTGTCCAGGTAACGGTCTGAAGATGTCATTGCATTTGATTGGTGTGTCCTCTTTAGCTGTTCTCCTGGATTGTGTCTCAATCTGTCTCACCTCATGCTCATTATTGATCTCTCCACTTTCACTCTCTGTGATGTAGAGCTTTGTGTAGATCTCATTCAGGAGTGTTGGGTTTCCCTGCTTTGCTGTTCCCTCATACAGACACTGAAACTTCTTCCTCAAATTTGATCTAAATATCTTAAGGGCTTCAGCATGTTGAGGGTCACTACTTTAAGATTAAAATAAAATAAAATCATTAGATAATTAATATGCATATTTCATATAGTATAATAACTACTGGTTTGTTTAACAGATCTTCCTTTAGTTTTGGTAGTTTAGACTGCTGTTTAGTCCAATCCAACACCAATTATTTATTCTGTCCCACTGATCATCCGAGTAAACTCTAACTCCATTTCCCTATTGAAACACACATTATGCCCATATACTGTAAAAGGACTGTTTCCAGAACATTGTGTGTATGATTATTGCTGTCTTTTATAGTGCCTTTTGTACTGTATACTGTTGTATGCAAGACTTTTGCCTATGTATCAATCCTGGAATTAATGTGTTATTAATACCAAAGACTTTATATACAGAAAGACAGTGCACTCATATTACTATGAATGGGAGAAATTGCATTGCACAATGTGGCAGAATAAGTCCCGCCTTCTAAATAAAACAGCCTATCATCAGTTGGTGAATTGATCGCGTCACTGCATTTGCCGTTATAAGATCCGGTTCCTATAGAAACAGTCAAGCTGTGTCTCATTTTGGAGGCTGCGTCATCAAGGATGTCTTATTAAGAAAAGTAACCATAATAAAATTGATTATTATTCCTCGTGAGGTGTAAAATACTGTCATTTCTTTCTTACTTTGCAATGTAATGGTTACTTCTCTTAACTGAGACCACCTCGATGATATATGCAGCCTTCAAATGCGACCTCCGGAGGATGCAGCTTTCAAAATGAGATGCAGCTTTAGTGTTCTGAGACGTACACTTAGGACGGCGCATGAGCATGGTCCAGCATGAAAAATGCAGTTTTTTTGTCATGATTCAAGCATTTAGAAACAAAATTTATGAGAGGGTTGTTATCAGATTTCATTAGTTATGTTGATGTTCCAAATTTGGTGTTTCCCCATTCAAAGAAACAGGAGCTGCACTTGCATGCCCCGAGAGGCATTTCAAAGATGGCGGCCGAGTGAAATGATGTTAATAGTTTCTGCATCAATACCCAATCCAGTTACACAATGAGTCAGTTTAAGTCAGTTTCCAAACTAAGGAACTTTTCCCTCTGGAAAATTGCACCTTTTCCATTGGCCAAGCAAAACTGGAGAGGAGTAACCTCCCTCAGGAGTTAAATGGCACTGTTGGAGTGACCTCTCTCTCTCTTGATTATTCTCCTTGTTGCTGTTCATAGACTGGAAAAACCGACAGTGAGGTCATGGGCCGGCAGGCCTCAACACATTGATCAACCATGTGTTACTTCCTCAACTATAACAGAGTCAAACTAAAACCTAAATTTCATCATAATTTCTTCATTCAACGTGGTAGGAATCGATTGCAAATTCTGCACCATCCAACCGAACCATCAAGACTTTCTCCTGACACTGCATCAGATGTTCTTTCAACGGCTTAGGCAAATGCAAGTATCTTACAATTAACTAACTAAACAGGGGTTTTGTAGAAGTGGTAGACCCCTCTTAACACTCTGAGGTCTGAAAACGCGCCGGCGCGTTTTGCAGGTTTTTTTTCACATTGCAGCAAAACAGACTTAAAATACTCCGTCATTTTTTGTCATAGAGACATAAGTAATATATCAATTGAAACTATAGAATATCTTCTTTTATTTGTATACACTCAGAGTAAAAACACAATGTTGTGCTTTTTGTAAAAAAGAAAACTAACATGATGCGTGATTTCTCCTCTCCCTCTGAACGAAGTTCAATCTGATAGTTCTCAAAATGAACTGTAACTTAGTGAATACTAATCACAGAAAATTTAACTATGTCTAAAAAAAACTTTAAGATGTCAGGTTTTAAATCATGTTCAATCGAAAACAAACCTTCTGTGTTTATGTAATCTGTATGAAAGAGAGCCATGTCGAAGTCCGTGATTCAGCTCATTATCCGCTAATGCGGCCGCGGCCACGCCCACGGAGCCAGCGCTATTCAGACGCAAATTCAGAGGCAATACATGCATTCATCGTCTCAATCGTGTATTTATTGTCTTGAAAAGTGTTTATCTGGATGTAAAAGTCATGGTTAGGGAGCTCTAGAAGACATGCAGTTAGTTCCTGTTTTCTTTTCTTCTATAGGTGATTTTTAGATGAGTTTTTGTTTCTTTAGCGCCCCTCCGGCTGCAGTATGAATTGGAAACTCCATTCATGGAATAGCCTCTTCTTCTTTTAGATGATTTGTGGACTAAAAATGCACAGAGCGCCCTCCGACGTCAAGTATGAATTGAAAACACCAGCGCTCATAGTAATGACAATGAATATTAAATAATATAACTCCTCTGTATAGAAAAATTGACATAAGCATATGAGAATCCAATATTTCTCCAAATGTGCATGCTTTTAAACTAAAAGCCTATATTCAGACTCTTTGCATCACAGAAATACATTATATTTTAAAGTATAATATAAACCATTACTTTTTATATTGTATAATATTTTTTCTGTATGTTTCATATCATAATGAGCTTGAGACATCACAGAAGGTTTTTTTCACAGCCTACCTGACTGAAATGCCTCATTAATTGCAAGTCATTTCAGCTCATTACTATCCAATTCTTTTCTTCTCAGGTGAGAATGGCCATTATTCAGTGGTGATTCACGCCTCCTCGCATACTGTGTTTCTTAGCAAAAAGTGTCTTACAAAAACTAAATCAATATATTGTTTTATATGAAGGAGTAGGCAGCATAATTTTTACATAATTTTGAAGCAAAAACTCTAGTTTACAACCTCCAATACCCAGAAGTCTTGTAAACACAGATTTACTATACTTTTTTGGCCTTATTTCAGTGACTTAAGTTTTTTGTTTTTTCAATAACCAATGTTTATTCCTTCAAAAACACAAACATGTACATACATGTTCTCCATATTATTGTAGCCTAGTTTGTGCTGAATACAGTGTAATGACACCTTTTCCATTAATATGTTTATGAACAACTGAAAAAAGCACAAATGTCAGGGCATGTCAAAACTTCTCCAGGCCCCAAATCAGCCTCAGACTCCAGAGGGTTAATGAGCTGCTTTGAAGAGAGAAACCGATTGTTCTGTTCAGATGGTTAAATGACTCATTTTCATAGCTTCATACCCTGTTTCTGTTTCCGGTTCCATTTACTTTCACACTGTAAAAAATGGCTGTAAATTTACAAACAGTAAAATACCGTAATTTCAATAAACAGTTAAATCCTGCAAATTTACAGCTAATGGTTGGTAAATTAATTACTTGCAGTAAATTTACAGCACTTAACAGTAAAAATGTTTGTTCCTGAGAAAAATGGTTTAATACTGTAAAAAACAGCACATGGGGGCGGAGCATCTTCAACGAGCCTCATTCTATTGTTCAAACTCCTGCAGAAAGCGCTGCGGTCAACCAACGGAATCTCTTCGTCTGCATGTGCTAAAGAAGGGAACTGTTCAAGGTAAGAATATTTCTTTGTTGTTCTTTTATTATGTTGCACTCAACTTGTAAAATCACCTTTTTCGTGGCTCTTGAGATATTTTTGGCTGTTGGCGCGAATCGCGTGTTACTGAAAGACAGACCATAGACTGTAAAAGAGACAGATTGACAGTTATCAACGGTGAGGCATTTCAGTAGTTAGTGTTCTCCAAACTCCGATTTTAACGTTAGGTTTTGGAATAACTGACGACGTGCCACTGAATTATTAGAAAAACGATGCATAGGCTTATCCAAGATTGTAATGCATCCACGACTCGAAGCGGCCCGTCGTCAGGTATTCCTCCTCGGTCACCATACCACAAGATATTGTTCAGATGTTGTATTTCAATACATTTTTCAGGTTTTTGTTCTTAAAACGATATTGTATGTAATTATTTATAACACATCTCATCCCAGTCCTCCGTTGCTAATTCAAATCGTCATTTTAGAACATACGTTATTACATCACATCTGAGAAATGTCACAGTGCTTTTTAATTGCAAAATTATTTTATTGATAAAGTTTCAGTGTATGTTTAAGTCTATGTGTGTCTGCACTATATGTGTGTGCGTTTGTATGTGATAAAGAGCGGGAGAATGAGAGTATGCATTAGACAATAAAACATGGAAATGGTTTTTCATGTTTATCCTCTTGTTTGTTATATTTATTTGCTTGATCAATTTCTTTGTGGGGTTTGGTTCTTTTGCGGTTTTTAGGCTCTAAGGACCTTTGAGATAACTGAAATCATTTGGCGAAGTGATATGGAACTGTAATGCGGTCAAATCCTCAAGATGCCTGGAACTACTGCCTTGAACAGCTGTAGTATAAACAGGTAATATTGCAAAAGTGGTTTGATTTTCTTTTATAGGAGCCTTTAAATTGATTTACATGTATTCCTGATTTAGTAAAATCAGAGTTATGTACTTTTGCAAACTTTATGCACACATGTAACACATGCAGTGCTATCTGTGCATTTATGAGGCACATGCAAATTCACATGCATGTTTCCAGTAGCATGCAGAATACACCCATAGCTTTCAGACACACACTCAATCAATCAATCAATCAATCAATCAATCACTTAATTATTCACTCTTCTGTGGCTACCTGGAAAACAGACATTCACACAATCTTCAGCACACCCCTGCTTTTGTTAAGATGATATTTTGTCTTGTTTTGTTTTTATTTTGTTTTTTTCTCTAATGTAATAAACATACACCCTCTTTTATGTAGTTTACAAGTTTCTAATTATGTAAAAAAAAACATTCAACTAAACAGTTCAGTTTCTGTTCAATTTAAAACTGTGTGTAGTGTTAATAATATTTTTCCATGTGCAATATATATAGTCACTAACATTTCTTAATATGTTTTCTTCTCAGACCTGGGCGCGTTGACCAGTTTCATCAGACCTCTTTCCAGATCTATCCAAAGTTGGTTTAATGTAATCTTTTCTAAAGGTTAAAGGATTAGTTCACTTTCAAATAAAATTTTCCTGATAATTTACTCACCCCCATGTCATCGAAGATGTTCATGTCTTTCTTTTTATTATCAGGAATTATCAGGAAAATTTTACTTGAAAGTGAACTAATCCTTTAACTTACAGTTTCTCTCATCGGACTGTACAATTTACACTTTTCTCTTTGACATTGTTTTTCATAGTTTTTTTTTTGCAGTTTGGTTTCAAAAATAAATATTCTCATTATTTATTACCCTGATGCCATCCAATGGTGTATATGACTTTCTTTATCAGAACACAAAAGCATATTTTTAATCTGTAGGAAATTCAAGCTTTGTAGGATGCATACAATGCAAGAAAATGGCTTCCACCATTGTGATTAAAGAAACAAATCAATAACTAAAACATTCTCAACTTTAAACTAGTGCTTCTCACCAGGGCTCTGATACTATGATTCTAAGAATGTTTGTGTTCTGCTGAAGAAAGGCAATTGGTGGATAAAATAATTAAATTTTTTAACAAATTCAAAAATATTTGTGTTGGTTAAAGCAAGTGCTATTTTCCCTTTTCTTAAAGGGTTAGTTCACCCCAAAATAAAATTTCTGTCATTAATTACACACCCTCATGTCGTTCCACACCCGTAAGACCTTTGTTTATCTTTGGAACACAAATTATAATCTTTTTAATGATATAATGCTGTCAGATTTCCATCCATTGACTACCTTTGTAACTACCACTTTTTTGACGTTTCAAAAACTTTATAAAGAGATTGGAAAACTAATCCTTATGAGCATACTAATCACTTGTTATGATGAAAAGAATTAATTTAGGCTTTTACTTGCATGTAAACATTGATCAGAGAACATATAAGCAGAAGCTCAACCTGACCTGCTTTGAGAATAAACCTCATTGGTTACTCAGCACGTTTGAGCTTCCGGAAGAGGTTTGTTCTTTTGCATTATTCAAGTTATGTTGAGCTTCTGCTTATGTTTGCTGATCAATGTTTACATGCGAGTAAAAGCCTAAATTAAATCTTTTCATCATAACAAGCAATCAAGTCTCTTCAGAAAATTTGGTCTAAACCGCTCGATTCATATGGATTAGTTGTCTGATCTCTTTATGAAGGTTTTGAAGCATCAAAGTGGTAGTTAAAAGGCAGTCAATGGATGGAAATCTGACAGCTTCTGTAATCAAAAGATCCCTTAAGAACCCTTACGGGTTTGGAACACATGAGGGTGAGTACTTAATGACAGAATTTTAATTTTGGGGTGAACTAACCCTTTAACTTATTGTTTGTATTTATGTTGATAATCAGTTTGGGTCAGCTTCAGTCAATTTGTCAATGCCTATTTTTTTGCATGTTTTAATAAATAGCAAATGATGCACCATAATCTCTTTCTTCTTTATTTATTTTCTCTCCATCTAGTGAAAATAGTTTGACATGTCTGTTTGCATTATATACCAGATATACTAGAGATGTGTTAATTATGTATTAGTATTATGTATTGTCTTAATTTTTCTGTATTGTAGAATTATAGCTATAACCATTGCTGCAAGTACAATGTAAACAGTGTTGAAACCGTAAAATTACGGTAAATGGCTGGAACCACAGCTGCCAGTTTTACTGTGAAATTACAGCACAGCTGTAAAATGGAAAAAAGGTGTTGAAACGTAAAATGGAAAACGGGTTATAACCGTAAAATGGAAAACAGAAAAAAAAAACATTAAAACCGTAAAACAGAAAAACAGTGTTGAACCGTAAAATGGAAAACGGTGTTGAAACCGTAAAATGGAAAAACGGCGTTGAAACCGTAAATTATGGTAAAGAGCTGGAACCGCAGCTGACAGTATTTTACCGTAAATTTACGGGTAATTTTTTTTTTACAGTGCACTTTCAATTTTACCCATGTATGTATGTGTGTGTGTGTTTGTTTAGATTAGGTTAATCATGTGTTCACTATTTGGTTAAATAAAGCTTTTGTGTACATTTGTGCGAGTTGATTCTGTTCTGCTTATAAATCAACATAAATTTAACGATTGTGAACACAGCTACATACTAAGAAAGAGTTATATTTCTGTGGCCACGAAAATGATCCATTCTTAGGGTTAAAGGATGACCAATACTGAGTATTTGCTGACCAAACAGGTTAATTGATTGTAATATTAATTATGTTACATTATGTTAATTCAATTAACTGATCTGAATATTTATAATTAATTATAACAAGTTAACAGAAGTTCGCTACAATTGTCATAATATCAGTATATGTCTTTAACATTCACTTTTAAGGTTTAACACTGTATTAGAGAAACAGAGAACAAACAGCAGAAAGTCTGTCTGAACAGTGTAAAATGCAGTGGAAGGTATTCCTACAGCTCAGAAGAGCATGGCAACAATGGCAATGTCATGAGTTTGATTCCCAGGGAATGCAAGGACTCTCTGATAGTGTTGTAGTACTCAAGTCTGGTCTTGAGACCATTTTTTTAAGGTCTTGGTCTTGTTTCGGACTCGACCACATTTGTTCTCTGTCTTGTCTCATTCTCAGACTATGAGGACTCTTGATTTTGATTCAAGACTGGTTAAGACCACAACTGCTGGGATATTACTAAATTGCCAGTGCATTGTCTGATTTATTTACTAACATCATCAATGTGATTGGATGTAAAACTTACTGCTTATAATATAATCAATAAACATATTAGTACAGCATTTACCTAAACCCAAGATCAGTGTGTCCTCTAAAGTTACGTTGAGGATCCATTGAGCAGTCACTCTTCATGGACACACAGCTGGATTCAGGAGGGTCCAGTCTGTGAATTGAGATGAACACAAGTGAATGAAATTCACACACTCTTATATTAATCACTGTTATAATGATTGATTTTTTTAGGTAATTAAAATATGTCATTAATATGTACTAGTCTATCCTGTTAGAGACACAACAGAACTATTAACTGTTATAGTCCACATATCGGAGCTGTTAATTATGATCTTCATTCTAAAATGCATTGCATAGAGTTATTGAAGACAATTTACATCATTAAGTTTTAAGTTCTTTCTTTGTTTTAAAACAGATAAAACCAAATAAGATAAAGATACTTTAGTGCAGTGTTTACCTAAACCCAGGATCAGTGTGTCCACTAAGATTAGGTGGAGGATCCAATGACCTGTCACTCTTCATGGACACACAGCTGGATTCTGGAGGGTCCAGTCTGTGCATTGAGATTAACACATATGAATGTTTTTCACACTCTTATTATCATGTCCATGTTTGATAATTTCTGTTCTGAGACTTTCATTTTGAAGTTTTTAGATTTCTGGTGCATCTGAATTCCAGTTTCCTGTGTTTACTTCCTGTTTCATTGGTTTCCATGGGATCTGGTGTATTCTCTGTTGCTTCCATAGTTACTGATTTGGTTCTTCTCCTGTGTCTTGCTTAGTTGAATGTCACCCTGTGTATTTATACCCCTCAATTTCATCAGTTCATTGTTGTTTTTGTCATTGTGTAAATGTGGCAAAGTTTCGTTTGTGTGCTCCTTGCCTGTCAGATTATCTTGTTTATTTGAATATATTTCAATTTCAAACACTTTATTTGTATTAAAGACATATATTAAATATTGCTTCAAACATACCTCTTCTCACCCTTCATCTTACTTGCACAGCACCACTAAACTCAGGGCTGGGATAAAAAAAATCAGCCCTGGGATTTTTAGTCCAGGCGACCCACCACTACGATCCAGAATCATTCCAGTCGGACACCACCCATATATTTGCTGTTTAAACAAGTGGATCCCACAACTGCATAGTTGAGAGTCTGCAATTTAGTGCCTGATGAAAAATTAAGCTTTAATCACTTTAATATTGTATAATATGTATATTTTTAGTTTAAGCTGTTAAGTTAAGAAATAGTATCATGTAGTTTTTTCCCTTTGTGTGTCATATAATGACCACTAGGAGATGCTCTATGCATGTTTTCCTTGATTGGTTTTCCATGAAGAGATATACATTACACATATAAAACGAATGTAACAGAGTGACGCATGCCCGTTGTATTTTACTGCAAAATGAGAGTTCCGTGTCTTTATTAAAATCAACACAATAATGATTTATCACTCATCCACCCGCGACCCACACCCGCAGTTAATTGGAATGTTATTTTTTTTATCACTTGGCCCACCCCATCTGTGAATTATCCGCAGTGTCTGTGGATATAACTACTATCCCCACATCACTGTTGTACATGTTTGGGGATTTGACCAGCAGTCTCATGAGCAATGGCTCGTGCGTTCAGACCATCTTGAACAATTTGAAAACATTTTGGTGGCACCTGCCTCCAAACTCTTAAGCTTCTTATCCTGGAGCTTTTCAGCACCACCTTTGCACTTTGGACTGTCCATTTCGAGAGATGGAGAAGAAGTGATATTTATATAGGTGGAGCAAGGTACTTCATCGCTTTGTCTATGGTGCATTGTGATTGGGTTTAGGCGAATCACGACTACTTCAGAGTGTTAAAGGTCAAACCCAGCACAAAAGGAACAACCAGTGACATAAGTGTATGCTGATTGGTTGAATCTAATGGTTATCTTATTAATATTAATGGTTATGAATCTAACTGGAGGGAAATGTAGTCGGCGACAGGAAATAAAATACACTGCCTGGCCAAAAAAAAAAAGTTGCTGTTTGGATTTTATTGGGCAAATACTTAAGAGTCTATGGATGGATCATTATTACAGTGATTATTATGTTTCTAGCATGTTTCATGTTTGGCAACGGTCCTTTTAACCCTAAAAGATGGAGGTTGTAGCTTTTCATTTCTTAAACAACCACGTACTGTAGGAAGATGTATCAAGGCCATATTCCAGAATGTCAAGATTCATCAGGCTCAAATTGTGAAAGAATTGTTGGGAGGGAGCATGAAGAATCATTTTCATACATAAATTGGCACCTGTCCTGACCTTAATTTCATCAAAAGTCTTTGGGATGTGCTGGAGGAGACTTTACAGAGTGCTCACCTCTTGCATTATCAATACAAGATCTTGACCAAAAATTGATGCACCTCTTGATAGAAATAAATGTTGTGAAGTTATTTCCATCAATTTTTGGTCAAGATCTTGTATTGACAATGCAAGAGGTGAGCACTCTGTAAAGTCTCCTCCAGCACATCCCAAAGACTTACACTTAGGTTAAGGTCAGGACTCAGATGTGCCAATCCGAACCTCTGATTCGAACCAAAAAATTGTAAAGCTTCATGAAGCAGTGTTTTGAAATCACTCATCACTAGATATTGTTGAATAAAATCGCTATTTTGTTATTTTTTACTCACAAAAAGTATCTTGTCGCTTTATAATATTAAAGTGAACCACTGTACTCACATAAACTGTTTTAAATATGTTTTTAGTAGCTTTCTGGGCATTGAAAGTGTTAATTATCCTGCTGTCAATGCAGGCCTCACTGAGCCATCGGATTTCATCAAAAATATCTTAATGTGTTCTGAAGATGAACAAAGGTCTTACGGGTGTGGAACGACATGAGGGTGAGTAATGACAGAATTTTCATTTTTGGGTGAACTAACCCTTTAATTAGATTATATATGATTACATATTATTTGGTAGTAAAACATAAAGTGTTGCACATTTTATTGGTGCAAAGATGAGAAGGCTATGTGAATTTTGTACAACATTTGCAACTGCTTTTTATCACTTAAAGAAGCACCACAATTTTAAAATTGTCTTTAAAATTTTAAAGTCTATTAAAGTCTTCTGTTAGTTACATAGCAACTACTAAACAGACATTTAGAAGTTTATTTTAAAATACAAAGTATTGAAAATAATAATAATAATAATAATAATAATAATAATAATAAAAGCTGTAAACACTTGCATTTTTTTGCAAGATTATAAGTGTGTCCCATCGGGCAAACAAAAGTCCTATGCACACTTGTAGTCTTCACGCCAACTTGAACACTTGGGCCAAATATAGGAAATATGTCATGCAAGTCGACAAGTGGTCAAGTGCAAAGACCATAAGTCTGGGTGTTTGGACAGGGCACATGTGTCTCTGTTGTCTGAGAGTTGATTAACAGCTTTTATGTGCGTTATTGGCAGCACGCGCCAGTACATTCTGGTTACATGAACGCGTCACCACCGCATCAGCACTGAAAACATGGGGAATTTTTTTCAAGACAATAAACCTAACTAATCGAATATTCGAAAATCATGACACATCCCTAGAATGCAAGCACTGTGGGCTCAGGATCTGGCTGAGCTGTTCTCAGCACCGTCAAAATAAAAGTCACAACAACAAGCACAGTTTACGTCACTTCAGAGTTCCTACTTGTGGAGGTGCAACCAGGAAAATGGTGCATATGTTTATATTTCATTATTATTTAAAGAAGAAACCAAACCAATGTAATGTTGACATTTAAAGCTTAATGCTATAGAAAAGCAATATGAAAAAAAAATTCAGGAAGAGTGTTTTCAGCTTGTTTTTATATAAAAATATGGCATGCAGTTTCTTCAAACAATGATATAAAGCTCCTGAAGAGCTACCATCCTGCAGACTTTAGTTCCAACCCTGCTCCAACACACCTGTCTGTAATGATCAAGCAGCCCTGAACACCTTAATTATAGCTGGTTCAGGTGTGTTTGATTGTGGTTGGAGTTGAAATCTGCAGGATTCTAGCTCTCCAGTAGCCTGTTGTACAAAGCCAGTTTCAGTTTCTACCCAGGTAAGTTCAAGATTAGTTTGAGTAAACTGGTTTTTCAGGCTCATGAAGGTGGATTGGCTAACCTGCTCCAGAGCAGGTTTTATTCTGGGTTAGAGATCACAAACCCAAACTCGCCAATCAGCTGTGAGTAAAGTGACATGTATCTGATGCAATAAAGCCACTCCCCCTGTATCTCTTGCTCCAAAATAAATCAGTTCATAGTAAAAACATTTTAGAGACAAAATTGCTCATCTTTTGCTGCTAATTATTTATTCATACTTTTTGAATTAATTATGTATAATTTATATAATAGTATATTCATATAATGATTATATTATACTTATGATTATTATATACTTATAATGAATATATAATACATGCATCGATATTTAAATCTTTTAAACAAATTAAGCTTGTGTATTCATTTGAGCTCTTTGTGAAACTAATATAAATTATTATATTATAAATTATTAGGCATATTTCTTTGATTCACATGCATCGATATAGTCAGATATTTTCTTTCAGCTGCCTTCTCAAAACTTCACTGCATCAGTGTTTATTCCTGCCTTGTAAACGCATTTAATTTCATGATATTTTTCATAACGATCTCTTAATCTTCAGAAGAGAAGTGAATTGTGTGGCTCTCTCGTAAGAAGTGAATCAGACTGACGTTCTCCTTGTCCCGTGGGATTGGCTGTTTGCCGCACGTGTCACACTTTCAGATGCCCATGCTTCAGAGTTAATCGCAAACTCTGGATTAAACCCGAGTTGACAGAGAACGTTTATACCGAATGTTGTGCAACCGTTAATCCTGATCTAAACCAAGTTCGATTTGTCTGGATTTGTTAACTCTAAATCTACACTGAAACTCAGAGTTTGTTCAACTAGCTTCATGCAACAGGACACAGGAGCAGGGCTGGAAACCCCTGGTATAAAGCTATTCAAAACATCATTCAATGTAAATTGTGATAATCGTAATTAATAAATCGCAATTACAATTTCAAGGAAATAATCGACAATTATGATTTTTTTCATAATCGTGCAGCCCTAGATTACGCTGTAAATGCTTGCCAAAAAACAAAACAAAAAAACAAACAAACAAGATTGCATTGGCCCCAAAGTGCGTCGACCCATAACTGAATTAAAAAAAAATTCTTCAATTTCGGCACAGAATATATAATAAGACAAATGGTTTAAAGTGTTTACCTAAACCCAGGATCAGTGTGTCCACTAAGCTTAGGTGGAGGATCCATTGAGCAGTCACTCTTGATGCACACACAGCTGGATGCTGATGACTTTGGTCTTTGCATTTGGACTGAACTAAAACAAAACATGAAGGGAAACTAGATTGAGACACTGTTATAATGATTGATTGTTGATTAACTGAATATTTATGCTAAATGAAATATTTACCAACAACAAGGAAATGGTGCCATTTGTGCCTGAAAACCACACTTTACCAACTTTTAATTATTAAACACTACATGATGCTGGTATTATTGCCAAGATTAAAAAAAGGGATTTCACTACTTGTAATGGCAAAAGTTGTGACAAACTACAGTACAATAATAAACTGCGTCAAAAAAAAAAACCCAAAACAACAACAACAACAACAACAAAAAGTCAACTTAACATTAAACTTCCATCATGGGAAGGACTGGGCTCATGTTAACTTGTGCATCACGCTCACTACATTGTACGACACTTGAATGACATTGTCGTTTTCTCATCAAAATGCTTCTCCTAAATATTACATGACATACTTCATAAATCACCATAAATATGTAAGTCTTTCGATTAAGACGTTTATTCAGTGTTCCCGAATTTAATGGATTTAAAGTAGTCCTGTTACATACATTTAAAGTTATAAAGTTATATGAAATGAATATTTTTTTTCTGAATATGCCGTGCGCAATGCAAATGGTATTTGTAGGCCTATGAAAGTTTTTTTGAAAATGAAACTTAAAAATGCGCATCTAGCATAAAGTCACATCTTCACAAACCAGTTAAACACGTTCTAATCTGGGCCACACTTCATCTGTTTTTTTGGGCTGAATCTATACCAAAGGAAATGTGCTGGCAGGGAATGTCTACTTTAAAACATAAAATTATGCAGACTATACATTATAGTGCGCAAAACACAGTGGTCCTATAGATAGCGGGTGATTAAAAAAAACAAACAAACAAACAAACAAAAAACTCAACAAAATTAAAATATAATCGATTCCTTAATATTTGTTACTCACCTGTGTGGAAAAGTGTCCGTGGACAGGTCTTCATAATGCTGACCTCCATGATGTTCCATCAATCTAAAATCTAAATGAAAGAAACTTGTTTGAAAGTTGTTGCCAGCATAGGCAGATGGACTGTACTTTGGTAACCACCTCAGGTGAACAGAAGAGAGTCAGGCGCATCTTTTCCCCAGAGCAGGTGTTGAGAGAGATTTTCGGTTTCAGTGGGCGGAGTTAACATTAATATTCATGAGTTTCACGCACATGCGCGTGGAACTGAATGTTCACGCTCCTCATTTCTCAGCAGGTTTAATGGATTATTTCAAAAAAGGTAAATATAGTTTCAGCGCGAACTTTTGTCTAAACTAGTCAAATTGATTTCATTTCATTGTCCTTTCCCTTGTAATTGCTATGTTTTAAAACTGTCTTTTATTAGTTATCATTTGTTGAATACGTCACTGCCCGCAACACCTGAAATAAACATGTATAAATGTATCTGTGGACATATATATATATATATATATATATTCTTTTTTTTCATGTTTTCAATAATAATTAAAAATATATATTTACAAATTAAAATGATCACAATTTTTAGGGTTCCACTTGCACTGTGACCGAAAGTTCCTGAACACCTGAATGATTACACTGATTTCCAGTAGAAGAGCAGATATAGGGGGGGAAAAAAAGGGTTTCAAGCATGAAAACAGTAAGTGTAATACAGCTTTGAATTGTTGTTGTTTTTCAATACATCAGAATGGGTCCTGTTTAATCTTATTTTCTTTGAAAAATATTAAATATCTTACATGTTTACCATGATTACAGAAGACACCTATTAAAATGTCATTCAGTGTAACAATCTTGTCAGAGATATTTACAACAAAACATCTATTTATGTCATATTAAAGACATATTTAAACTTTGCCACTATCTGAGGTTTTGCCCATTTGTCAGCAAGATTTTTTTACTCATTTAAAATGCAATAAAATTTAGTATGCTCACTTATTCTTTTATATATTTTAACATGTACAGGTCAGAATAAGTATGTTGTTTAAATTTTTACATAAATATCAGTGTTACACTGAATGACAATGGAACATTATTTCTCCCACATTTTGACATTTTATTCTCCCAAAACCTATTTGAAACCTTAAAAGTAGATGTTTTACTTGCATTTAATGTGTTTTCTATGAATATAAAATCACTTTTGTGCATTTCTATTGATGTGGACATCTAAATGTTTTTGACCCAAATACATGAACCATCATTTAAATTATTTATTTATTGCTCTTCTGTTACCTTACCTTATGAAGCTTTAAGACAGTTATTCCTCTGGCAATGATTGAAATAACAGCCACAACCATATCAGTGGCCTAATAAACATTTTGCAACCTACACTGATGTTTTCATCTGTTCTTTCTTTGACCCTGTGTGCCTGGATGATACACAATGATCATGATACACATGCATGATCTATTTTGATGCACAACAAACACTCAGTCAACATTTTTCACAAGTTATAAAGTTTCATAAATATATGCTCTTAATTAGGCTTCTATCAGAGACACTTGAAAAATTAAACTTCTTTAAACTGTGGTATCTAAAACATTTGTTACATTCTGGCATTTTTTATCACTCTTAAGATTTGCAGGACAAAAGTTTGGATTTAAGAAATGTATACTTTTTTTATTTCAAATAAATGCTATTCGTCTGAACTTGCTTTTCATCAAAGAATCCTGAAAACATACACTATATAATGGTTTCCACACTTCATTAAGCAGCACAACCATTTTAACTGTGATAATAATCATAAATGTTTCTTGAGCAGCAAATCAGTTATTAGAATGATTTCTGAAAGATCATGTGATGCTGAAGACTGGAGTAATGAGTTCTGCATCACAAAAAAAAAAAAAAAAAAAAATTATTAAAATAGAAACAGATGGTAAAAATATTTCACAATATTTCTGTTTTTTAATCGGATGAATGTAGCCTTGATAAACATAAAGAACCTAACCAATATAGAAACATAAACATAACCAACCTTACTAATCCCAAACTTTTGAACAGTAGCATATGTACTACTTACATTACTGCAGAAACCCACTTTAAAAATGACAGAAAAGCGAATACTGGTCAAATACTATCATCGCTAAGACATGGCATGGACCGTTTTATGGTCCATTTATTCAGATTGCAAGTGGATGGGGAGTGTGGACGTCCGCAAACCCTCCTAATGATGAAAATTTTGCAATGCGGACAGTGCTAAGTATACTTTGGGGTTAAGCCTGTAATAGCGGGCCCCATATGCACGTGCCTACTTTGCACACCCAGACACTACGCCACTGGTGAGATGCTAAAGTAAAGCATACATTTAAATGATTGAGACAGATATGAAGGGGGAGGAGAATGTATACATGCGTCAGGTTTCTTGACAAGAAAGACTTCCACAAAGGATACACCTGTGTATCCTTGCTCGAGACTCCTCGGGAAGACTCCTCAGGAAGCCTCCTCACTCCTTGATCCTCGCCTCCTCGTGGTGCAATTAGAGAATTGAAATGTCCTTCAAGATGGCTGAGCTTGATCGGTTTCCGGGTCATAGGATGGAGGATGGAGGAGCGAGGAAACGAGGAGGGATATTGAGAAGCACCCATTGTTTCCCAGCAGAACATTGCCCAAAGCATCACACTGCCTACACCGGCTTTTCTTCCTCCCATAGTGCATCCTGGTGCCATGTGTTCCCCAGGTAAGAGACACACACGACAAAACATGATTCGTCAGGCCACCTTCTTCCATTGCTCCGTGGTCCAGTTCTGATGCTCACGTGTCCACTGTTGGCTCTTTCGGCGGTGGACAAGGGTCAGCATGGGCACCCTGACTGGTCTGCAGCTATGCAGCTCCATACGCAACAAACTGATGCGCTGTGTATTCTGACACCTTTCTATCAGAACCAGCATTAACTTCTTGAGCAGCTTGAGCTACAGTAGCTCATCTGTTGGATCATGACCCTGTCGCCGGTTCACCACTGTTCCTTACTTGGAGCACTTTTGATAGATACTGACCACTGCAGACCGGGAACACCCCACAAGAGCTGCAGGAGATGCTCTGACCCAGTCGTCTAGCCATCACAATTTGGTCCTTGTCAAACTCGCTCAAATCCTTATGCTTGCCCATTTTTCCTGCTTCTCACACATCAACTTTGAGGACAAAATGTTCACTTGCTGCCTAATATATCCACCCACTAACAGGTGCTGTGATGAAGAGATGATCAGTGTTATTCACTTCACCTGTCAGTTATGCCTGATTGATGTATGAAATAAGAGTAAGAAATGTTGATATTTCTGAAGATGTTGATATTTATATGTCCAAAAAAAAAGAAGATGAAATTCTGATTGATTTTTAAGGGCTGTCTCTCACCCGAGCAGGACCACAGCACCTCCAGCATGTCTGTGACGGCTCCAGGAAGATGGCCATCCACTTGAAGCAGATCACCATGTTCCGTAGGTCAAAGGTCAGAGCTCTGGGGCTTCCCAGCTCAGAGGTGTTGTCTATGGAGGACGAGTCCTTGGTGGGCAGCTGGATGAGTTTGCCCCACTGCATACTGGGAGATCACTTATGACACGTAACGCTGCCTGAATCATAATCATGCAGTGTTTACTGTTGGCCAGAGAACTGGCCCCCCGACTGAGCCTGGTTTCTCCCAAGGTTTTTTAAAAAAATGTTTTACATTTTTTCCCCTGTTGGAGTTTGGGTTTCTTGCCGCTGTTGCCTTTGGCTTAGTTGGGGACACTTGATATTCAACAATGTTCTGCCTGCATTGACACTATTGTATGCGAAATGAACTGAGCTGGACGATGACATCACTGTTTACTTGCCGATGTATAGATAAATTAACTAAATTAATAACTATTGATTTTTACAAAGGAATGAATCAATACTGAATTTACTTAAGCTGGACATTTTTTTTTACCAGTTATCACTGTAAAGCTGCTTTGACACAATCTGCATTGTAAAAAGCGCTATATAAATAAAGATGACTTGACCTGATCAGAGAACATAGTTGTAGACTCTGTTCATCTATATACACACGTGACAGTCAAGAGATTCACATCTGTGAATGAAATTAAAGGTGCCACAGAACCCTTTTTCACAAGATTTAATATAAGTCTAAGGTGTCCCCTGAATGTGTCAGTGAAGTTTCAGCTCAAAATACACCACAGATTTTATATTATAACATTTTTTAACTGCCTATTTTGGGGCATAATTAAAAATGCGCAGATTCACTGCGTGTCCCCTTTAAATCCTAGCACTCCCCGCCCCCGAGCTCGCAACTCTATAATACATTGCATAAACAAAGTTCACACAGCTAATATAACCCTCAAAATGGATTTTTACAAAGTGTTCGTCATGCAGCATATCAGATCATGTAAGTATGGTATTTATTTGGATGTTTACATCAACCAAAACTGTATACATTTTGTAGATGTCTGAACGTGAATAAGTGAGTTTTGAATATGTAAAATTGCACTGTGTACTTTTTAGAATGAGTTTTTAGAATGAGTGAGTTCTGAACATGTAAAATGGCATTGTGTATTTTTTCTTAGAACTGAATATTGTGTTTTTATAGTAGAAAGGCCCATCCAGGGACGGGAGTTGAAAATTAGCAGTTGCTATAAACTCTATGTGCATCACATCGGCTGCAAACTTTGTTCTGTAACTATGTTTGACTGCATTGTCCCTGTCAAATAAACAAATAAAATAAAAAAAAAATAAAAAATAAAAAGTTCTGAATGAGTTTGATAGTGCTCCGTGGCTAAAGCTAACATTACACACTGTTGGAGAGATTTATAAAGAATGAAGTTGTGTTTATGAATTATACAGACTGCAAGTGTTTAAAAATGAAAATAGCGACGGCTCTTGTCTCCGTGAATACAGTAAGAAACGATGGTAACTTTAACCACATTTAACAGTACATTAGCAACATGCTAATGAAACATTTAGAAAGACAATTTACAAATATCACTAAAAACATCATGATATCATGGATCATGTCAGTTATTATTGCTCCATCTGCCATTTTTCGCTATTGTTCTTGCTTGGTTACCTAGTTTGATGATTCGGCTGTGCAGCTCCAGACGTTAATACTGGCTTGTCTAATGCCTTGAACATGGGCTGGCATATGCAAATATTGGGGGCGTACATATTAATGATCCCGACTGTTGCGTAACAGTCAGTGTTATGTTGAGATTCGCCTGTTCTTCAGAGGTCTTTTGCACAAATCAAATTTACATAAGAAGGAGGAAACAATGGAGCTTGAGACTCACTGTATGTCATTTCCATGTACAGAACTCTAATTATTTAACTATGCCGAGGTAAATTCAATTTTCCATTCTAGGGCACCTTTAAAACTGATGCTGGACAGTTTGACTGCCAATAAAGTCTCATTATTGTTTAATTAGATAAGCAATGTCAAATCCAGTACACTTGTTTATTACTGTGAAGCTGTTATGAAATAATGTAATATATAAAGAGCTAGATAAATAAAGGTGACCAGATTTGACAGTATCACAACCAGGGAAAAAAAAAAAAATACACATTTGATGATTAAAAGCATTTGAACAGAAGATTCATTTCAGTTGATGTTAAACTAACACACCTGATGGCCATGTTTAAAATAATAAAACATTAAATTCATAAGTATGACATTAATAAAAGGTGAATACTAATAAACACATCATATGAACATCAACCAGAAGAAAACACAACAGACAATGACATACAGTGTATCCGGAAGTATTCACAGCGCTTCACTTTTTCACACATTTTGTTATGTTACACCCTTATTCCAAAATTGATTAAATTCATTATTTTCCTCAAAATTCTACAAACAATACCCCATAAAGACAATGTTAAAGAAGTTTGTTTGAAATTTTTGCAAATATAATAAAAAATAAATAAATAATATATTGTGACGTTTTGCACTGTCCCAGAATAAACAGACAGGAGACGAGATTCCAGTTGAAAACATTTCCTGAACGTTTACAAGCTAAAACGCGGGTATCAGGAGGTGTCTTACTTTCCCAAAAATAATAAAACGCAGAAGGAGAGCTTGACTAAGCTTGACTAACGTTTCCACTCCCCTCTTCTTTTTCTCCCCGCGTGCTGTGTTAGCCCCTCCCTCCTAACTCTTTTTTTCCCCTGAACACCTCCTCCCAACAGCAGGTGAATAAAGTAAAACACATTTTAACAAAAATAAACAGTGTCATAGCCACACTGCCCCCTCCTCGAAGTTCCTCGTCCCCGAGGAAAGGTGAAATCCACAAAACGCTGGGGTACACGAAGTGCCTCCCTAGGGCGAAGCCGTGATCCAATCTTCTCTCTTGGGGTCTGCTGCGGGCCACTGACAGGTAGTCCAAGCCTCACGGGTTAGTCTGCCAGAACTCCACATCCTGGCTGGTACGACGGGCGCCATTGCAATGTCTTTCACCAGGCAAACGATGATCAGGGCTCATTTTGCAATCTTCAGGTGCGCCCAACCCAGACTGACCCAGACAAACCCCAGATCCCTTGTCCGGTGCTGCATGTTCAGCTCCTCTGTCTGCAGGTTGGGACGCCCCAGCGGTCTGCTGTTGTCCTCTGCTCTTGAACGGTTGCTGTTCTCCCAGGTATGGAGCCATCCTGTCCCGGTGTAAACCACTGTCTGTCCCCCAGGCCTCTTCCGAATGCGGTAAACGACTCTCCAAGCTTTTTCACTACATAACAGGGTCCTACCCAGGCACAATCCAGTTTAGGTGAACGTCCCTTCTGCCTTTTCGGACTATAGACCCATACCAGCTCTCCAGCATTAAAATCGCGTCCCGTACAATGATGGTCATATGCCCGTTTTTGGCGAACTCCTGCCTGCAAAGCCTGACGACGAGCAAACTCATGGGCTGCGTGCAGCCGGTCTTGTAGCTGATGTGCATACTCCAACCCAGGTGGGGCTCTTGGTGCATCTGGAGGTTGACCCATCAACAAGGAAGATGGGGTTCGCAGTTCTCTGCCCAGCATGAGGAGAGCTGGTGTACATCCAGTGGTCTCCTGCACCGCACTCCGACTTGCAAGCAGCACCATTGGCAGCTGAAGATCCCAGTCTTTCTGATCTTGGCTCACACCAGGGCCAGCTGGGTGGCCAGTGTTTGATTGTACCTCTCTACTAACCCATCACTCTGAGGGTGTAGGGGAGTCGTCCTCGTCTTTTGGATGCCCAACTGCCAGCAAAACTCGGAAAACACACGTGACTCAAAGTTCCTCCCCTGATCCGTATGCACCTCAGTGGGAACCCCAAAGCGAGCAAACATACCTTCCAGGAGGACATCCGCCACCGTCACTGCCTCCTGGTTAGGAACAGCATAGGCCTCTGGCCATTTTGTAAAGTAGTCCATAGCGACCACCACAAACCGATTTTTCTCTAGGGGTCTGTGGAAACGGTCCTAGTACATCCACAGCCACGCAATCCATGGACAGCTACCAGGCGTTGTTGTAACGGGGCATGAGACTGGCCGGTTGGCCCTTTTTTAGCAGTGCAGACATCACCGACGACAGTAGGACTCCACATCCCTATGACAGGTATGCCAATAGAACTCTTGCCGAACTCTTTTTAATGTTTTGTTGACTCCAAAATGTCCTACCCCTGGCTGTCCGTGCATTGCTTCCAGAACCAGGTGGTGACAGGACTTCGGCACTACTGTCTGCCACTTGGTTATGCCAGTCACAGGTTCCACGAATCCTCTCTGTAACACTCCCGAATTCAATGTCAGGCCATCCCGCATGGACCACAGCCCCCTCACCACTGGTCCAAAAACCATGACCTCTTCCCACGCAGACCTCCTTCCAGCTTCCACCCAATCGATGATTACCTGGAGCTCGGGGTCCTTGCGCTGTTCAATGGCCCATGCTACACTTGAATCAGGCAGCACTGCACAACAAGATGCCTCCTTCCCCATCTCTGGGGTCTCGTCAGCTGGTCCCTGCATCACATATCCAACCAGTCACTGACATTGTGGGCATGATGCCATACATGTGCGCCTTGACAAACCGTCCGCATTCTGGTGACTCCCTCCCTTGCGATGCTGTATGGTGAATTGAAACTCCTGTAGGCGTTCTATCCATCGTGCCACCTGTCCCTCTGGCTCTCGGAAAGACAATAGCCAACGTAGAGAAGCATGATCTGTTCGGATCACAAAATTAAGACCGCAGAGGTGATGCTTGAAATGGCGGACTGCCTCCACCACGGCTAAAAGTTCACGTCGGGTCACACAGTAATTGCGTTCTGCCCTGTTGAAGGCTCGACTGTAGTAGGCAATGACCCTCTCTCCCTTTTCCCCCTCCTGGGAGAGAACTGCACCCAGACCAACATTGCTGGCGTCTGTGTCCAGGATGAAATGGTAAACTAGGGTCTGGGGCGGCCAAGACTGGAGCATGACATAAAGCCTCCTTCAGGCTTTCAAAAGCCTGCTGCTGTTCTTGCCCCCACTGGAACCATTGTGATTTCTTTGTTAACTCATGGAGGGGAGCGGCAACAGTTGCGAACCCAGGGACGAATTTCCGATAATATGATGCTAGTCCTAGGAAAGACCGCAACTGCCTAAGGTTGCATGGGACGGGCCATTCGCGAACAGCTGATGTCTTCTGATCATCAGTAGCCACCCCTGCAGCACTCACATAGTGGCCCAAGAAGTTCACGGCTTTCTGCATCAGCTGGCACTTCTCTGGATGCAACTTCAGACCAGCCTGAGCTATCCTGGTCATGACGAGGTCGAGGGCACTCAGGGCTGATTCAAAGTCTTTTCCATGCACTAAAATGTCATCCAAATAGACCAGGCATGCCTCCCTCGGAATACCCTGGAGCACCCGCTCCATCAGCCGCTCAAAGGTTGCCGGAGCGTTGCACAGACCAAAGGGCATGGTCTTGAATTGCCAGAGGCCTGTCCCTGTCGTGAAGGCAGTCTTTGGTCTTGCATCAACACTGAGGGGGACCTGCCAATACCCGCTACGCAGATCTAGCGAAGAAAACCACCTGGACCCAGCAATCCGGGTCCAGTGACTCATCAACCCGAGGAAGTGGGTACGAGTCCTTGATAGTCACCTCATTTAGGCGTCTGAAGTCAACGCAGAAACGCCAGTCACCATTCTTTTTAGGGATTAATACAACTGGTGAGGCCCACGGGCTTTCTGATGGTTCTATAATTCCTGAAGCCTTCATCTCTTCCAGGCAGTGATCTGCAGCCAACTGCCTCAAAGGAGGTAACCGACGTGCACGTTGCCGGATGGGTGGTGCATCCCCAGTGTTTATAAAATGCTGTACCAACTTCGTCTGCCCAACATCACTGGCTGAGGCGGCAATGATGTTATAATGGCGTTCCATCACTTGCCACAATTTCTGCTTCTGGAGTTCCTCCAAACCCTCACTACTTCTCTCCCAGACAGACTTTGCCGCTTGCATTGAATCTGGGTTCTTCCCACCATGACTGCAGTTCTCACTATTAAAGAGAGCAGGCGGTGAGACAGTGGAAAGCCCAATCGCAGAGCCAGAAAATGGTGTCTCTACAGACTGTAATGTTGGTGACAAAGTGGAAGAGCTTGGACCATGGTCTCCCTGGGCTTGTGAGCTAGGATTTGGATGGCCCAGGTAATGAGACTGAGGATCCGGCCATATAGAATTAAAGTAAATGGGCACTGAACACTTTCCAGCTAGCGTTAGGGTCGCTGCCCTCAAGTCCAAAACCGCAGCTGCCTGGTGTAGGAAGTCAATACCCAAAAGACAACATTCCGGAATCTCAGCGGCCCAGACCCACATCACTATGCTGTGCCCCTCCACCACGATTTCGGCCTCACAATGGCCCATCAACGTTGCCTTCTCACCCATGACAGTCACCAGGGGAAATCGAGCAGTCTGAAGGACCCTTTTTGTCAAGAATTTAGGATGAATAATGGTGACTGTAGAACCAGTATCCAACAAAGCACGCACTGGTTGTCCATCCACTTTAGCTTCTATTCGGCAGCACTCTACTGGATTAACCAAATCAACAGGTGATCCACTGGGAGGTTCTGGAATGGCTGATGGGCCGAGAGCACCTCCCTCTACTCCGGCCCCTGTCCATTTCCTGAAGGAGGTGTGGCCACGGCCATGTCCAGGGTTGCACATTCCCGACGCAAATGACCTGTTTTTCCACAGCGCCAACAAACCACAAGCTCCCTCTGGGAGGCATTTGCCTTAACACTTTGCGATGGAGACTGCTCCCCGGAGTAAGCAGCAAAAACCCTGGTACGGCCAACATTATTGTTGCTTAGCGCTCCACTGGGCCGTTCATCAAATATCCCCTCTATAACCTGAGCTAGGTCAAGGGCTTCATCAAGGTTAGATGGCTGAGCTATTCGTACTTGCTGCCGTAACCGATCTGGGGTCAATCCCCGTACGAACGTGTCCAGAACCAGCATATCCCTCACGCTTTCACTGAATGTCGGGTAGCTGCGATGGGCTAAGTGTCGCAGGTCAGCCATAAACACACCCAGGGGCTCTTTTGGTCGACGAGCGCGCTCCTGAAACTGCTGCCGTATGGCCATCGGGGAGGTAATGTCCCCAAAGCGGCGAGATAAAGCCTGGTGCAGCGCATGAACACTATACATCTGACTTCCTTGGACATCTAGCAGCACCTGTTGCGCATCGCCATCTAAAGCCGCTGCGAGCTGGCCCACTTTCTCAGTTTCGTCCCAGCCATTAGCCTCGGCTACCAGCTCAAACTTCTTCCGGAATGCTTCATAAGAAGAATGACCATCATAATGCCCCAATTTCAGAGAGCTACGGTTTTTGTTAGACCCCCGTTCAGGCATGACTGTGACGGACTGCGCTGGAAGGTTAGAAAGGGAATAGCAAGTGGGTATGGGTTCTTTGGCTGGGGACTCCAGGAGCCAGCGGTGAGAGGCAGCTGAAGCGGTTGGATACATGGCCATCTCTGGCTGTTTTCCGTTGTATGTTTCATATTACTCATCATTGACAAATCAGAGTGCTTGTGAACACAGCTCATTTGGTAGGGGGGGTCGTATGGCAATGTAGTTGGCCATTGAGCGTGGTAAGAGGGGCGACTGATGGTTTATTATCCTTTTCTGATAAAACCCAATGGGTTAGCTTGACTGCCATCTGGGCTGTTCAGCTCGCTAAACAGCCCCTCTTTAATGTGCTTATTACTTGTTTGTGGATGATTATAACTGTAACTTGAATCTTCAGGGCAAAAAGGAAATGTTTCATATGTCTTACCCCATGTACAGCGTCTCTGTTTACCAGCGTTTCCGTCGGCGTTTCCATCAGCGATCCGCGCTCCAGACTGGATATTTTTATCTCCGCTGACTTCCAGTTCTGTGTCAACAGACAGGACGCACGCGGGCTCGCGACCTCCCGCGATCGGAGTGCTCGCGATGCGAATATGTTCACCAAAAGCACGAGACATACTAAAACAGGGTGCAGGGGACTTTTGTCTAGTTTTAAGGGAACATTCTTGATCATATTCGTTCAACAACAGTGGCAGAAAAGGATTAGTGGGCGCTAGCGCGCTGATCAGCGCAGCTCTCTCCATTACGGCTCGCTCTCCCTCGTGATGACGCTCATCCCGTCCATACCGGGGCTCTCCCTTGCTTTGCTCTAACTTCCCAGTGGGTAACTGCCGCAATCTTACCGGTTTATTCTCCATTGTCTTCTAGGAATCACAAACAGAAAGCTGTGGTAATTATCCCACTTCTGACACCAGTGTGACGTTTTGCACTGTCCCAGAATAAACAGACAGGAGACGAGATTCCAGTTGAAAGCATCCAATGGGCTGTGTTTTATTTCCTGAACGTTTACAAACTAAAACGCGGGTATCAGGAGGTGTCTTACTTTCCCAAAAATAATAAAACGCAGAAGGAGAGCTTGACTAACAGCAGGTGAATAAAGTAAAACACATTTATAACAAAGAATAAACAGTGTCATCGCCACAATATATATATATATATTTTTTAAATATGCACGATTAATGCACTTTGCTGCCATTTGTTTAATTACTATACAAACATATCTACAATTCTGTGAAGCCATCCTGTTATGGTGAGCAAATATTGCTGACTTTTGTGTATAAGATACAATCAAATTAGCCTAATTTACATATTACAATTTACACAATATGTTGTGTTTATTCTGAAAGAAATAACTGATTAAATTTAAATATCCATGGTGTAGCACTGCTTCTGAAGAGATATAGGCTAACTCATGGTGATGTGAAGGTGCAAATGTATCATCACATGATACATTTGCACCTTAAATCATAACCATTTGCCTTTCAACACAAGAAAAGATGGCAAATGGCAAATATCCTCTTCAGATGAGCTTCAATCAATTCTCAGGAAGACATTTGACAAAGGCATTAAAAGCATCATCATTAAACCCTATAAAACATGTAGTTCCCCAAAACCCAGATGAAACTCCGCTCTGAAGTTCATTGTACTGTTAATGTAGTGATTGTGTTGAGCTGCTCACTTCACTGAGATTGGTGATGATAAAAAAAATAATAATAATAAAAATCACCAATACATCAATGAGAGGAAGGCTTAATCAATCTTATTAGAAATATCATGTACATTTATATACAGTAAAGTACAGTAAACATCACTGTGCCTTCGGTTTTGTTGATAATGATTCTGTAGTGGCTCCATATTCACCATCATTTAATACCTGACAGTAAAATAAAACAGACATTAACATATGCATTACTGCTGACACATCTGTTCAGAGGATTGTCCATATGATATTATATTATATTATATGAATCAATACTTACAATAGTGTTTCCAGTTTATAATGTGGATTATCTTTTAAAGCAGAGAGATGCTTCACACTTGCATGTTCTATTTTATTCTGAGTCAGATCCAGTTCTCTGAGGTGTGAGTTTGATCTCAGAGCTGAAGCCAGAGCAGCACAACCTTCATCTGTGATATCACAATAAAACAACCTGCAGAAAACAATGACACACTCTTAGTTCAGCAGGAACTACACAACCACACTGAGATATTAAATACTAAATCTGTGTAGGTTTAATGTTTTATTATTTGCTTTATAGTGCATTTCACAAGTTTGTGTGCCCATATAATCTTAGAGTAAATGGTAAACCAATTTGGCTTGCTGTCTGCTATAGAGGGGCTCAGAGATGATATTGTACTCGAGCTCTGATTGCCCCCCATTACATGGACAAAATAATATAGTAAAAGCAGGAGAAGAAGAGGAGGAAGGATGCCAAAAGAACTAACAACGGGAAGAGGTAAGAGGCTGTTTGTATATTTAGTATTAATTAGAAGATTAGATGGGCATACTCCTCCTGAAATTATGTTGGAATACATACAGAGAATAATCCTTCTCTTTTAAGATTAATGTATGATCTTACCTCAGTTTCTAGTTTACAGTGAGGATCCTTCAGTACATCAGAGAGCGGCGTCAGACCTCGACCTCCTATTTTATTCTCAGACAGATCCAGTTCTCTGAGGTGTGAGTTTGATCTCAGAGCTGAAGCCAGAGCGGCACAACCTTCAGCTGTGATATAACAATCCAACAACCTGCAGAAAACAATGACACACTCTCTTAGTTCAGCAGGAAACTACACAACACAGAGAGAGACTGAAATATTAAATACTAAATCTGTGTGGGTTTAATGTTTTTGTTATTTCTGTTTACTTTTACATTATTGTGTGTTAATGTAAATCGCTATGATTAAAATAACACAATGAATAATCCTTTAAAATAATATGATGCTTGCCTCTTTTAAGATTCTTTGTATATGTTATTCAAATCATAGTGATTACATTAACACAATAATGATCTTACCACAGTTTCTCCAGTTTACAGTGAGGATCCTTCAGTCCATCAGAGAGCAGCATCAGGCCTTTATCTCCTATATTATTCCCAGACAGATCCTTCTCTGAGGTGTGAGTTTGATCTTAGAGCTGAACCAGAGCAGCACAACCTTCAGCTGTGATATTACAATACTCAACCTGCAGAAACAATGACAAACTCTCTTAGTTCAGCAGGAACTACACAACCACAGAGAGACTGAGATATTAAATACTAAATCTGTGTGGGTTTAATGTTGTATTACTCTTTGTTTACTTTTATTTTATTGTGTGTTAATGTAAATCGCTATGATTTAAATAACATATACGAAGAATAATCCTTTAAAATAATATGATGCTTTTCTCTTTTAAGATTTTTTGTATATGTTATTCAAATCATAGTGATTTACATTAACACAATAATGATCTTACCACAGTTTCTCCAGTTTACAGTGAGGATCCTTCAGTCCATCAGAAAGCAGCATCAGACCTGCACCTCCTATTTTATTCCCAGACAGATTCAGTTCTCTGAGGTGTGAGTTTGATCTCAGAGCTGAAGCCAGAGCAGCACAACCTTCAGCTGTGATATTACAATAACTCAACCTGCAGAAAACAATGACACTCTCTTAGTTCAGCAGGAACTACACAACCACAGAGAGACTGAGATATTAAAGGGATCCCTTGGTGTTAAGACTTGTATGGCTCAATACAACATAAATGATGTCTCTTACGCTGCATTCACATGGGGCGTCAGCGTCAACGCTTGACGGAGGGCATGTCTGAAGCTTGTGTTGACGACCGTTATAGTGATTACAGCATCATATTACTTTCCGGTGTTGCACGAACCCAGTTGGCTGCGACTGCTCTAGGGTATTTGCATAGGGCGATCTGATTGCGCCTGCATTGGCGCTTGAAAAGTTGAGAAATCTTCTACTTCTGCTGTTTGCAACGCAAGTGAAGCGACGCGACGGAACCCACAATTCAGTTCGGCAATGCATGACTCACCCATTCAAAGTAAACGAGAAGCGTTAACACCGGCGCCCCGTGTGAATGCAGCATTACTGAAATATGTAGCAGAAAACCAATGAAAGATTTGCGTTATTTTATGGTTGCACTCTGTCAGCTACTTACATTACACTATGGCTATTTTTTGCACAACACAACTCAGAATATAATATACGATGCCACATTGTGCAGCTTTTGGTTGTAATTCTCAGTCGATGAGCCACAAGAGAAGCGATGTAAGTCTTTACTGCTTTACTAGCGATAAGAGGAGAAAATAATGGGAAGTTGTGCAGAATGTGGATGAATAAAACTTCCTAAAGATCCACGTTTTTGTTCTCTTCACAAGCTCTGGTGCCTTTGAGGCTTTTAGTAGACCACAGCTGAAAAAGCTTTCAGTTGGCGATGGATAAGTGTTTGATGCATCTCGATTGAGACAGACTGCCTCAAAGCTTGCATGCGCTGTGATGCACGAGATATCTGTGATCGCAAACAGTAGCATCTTTTCAGCATGTTTAACTATGTGTATACATTCAGGTGACATATCAGACGATTTTGACACACCATACAACAGTAGTTTGAATAGCCACAGAGTCATTGCAAATCTTCGATGTTTTCATCCTCACCAATTTTGTGCTCTGGCTCCAATTGAAAAGGCTGATCGTGTTTTAAAAGAAACCCGCGGATATTAAGACTTGTGTTACTAGTTTACCATTGCACCAAAGTATATAGATGAAAAATAATCAAAGGCATCAGGGCTAAAGTGGAGAGAACATTACATCTGGTCACTTCATATCGCTGATCGGATAGCTATCTGATGTATAAAAATGATTACTTACACTTGGCCACATAAATGTCTCCGCAAAATATATCCGATCGTGAATTCCCACACTATATGCAGATATAGAGTTCACGTCACCGAAAGCAACAAATATGAGCTGTATTTGATTGATTATCAGCTAATTTCAAAATCAAGACCGCAATCAGAGAGAGCACGGCAACAGCACTGGTAAGATCATTCAGTCTCACTACTTTTAATGAAGATGATTGTGTTTTGAGTGCCTGCGACTTACTTTCATTTTGATATGCGGCAGTATTTTGGGAGGAGTTCAATTTACATATGTGGTTTCAACAACCAGATGCATTCATATCTGTTCAGTTTTGACTGGAATGTGTTCCAGACCACCTCCTGAAGTGGTTTGAGTAATCGGATTTATATCCGTCTCGAATGCCACATTCTTCACAACTTCCCATTATTTTCTCCTCTTATCGCTAGTGAAGCAGTAAAGACTTACATCGCTTCTCTTGTTGCTCATCGGCTGAGAATTACAACCAAAACCTGCACAATGTGGCATCGTATATTATATTCCAAGTTGTGTTGCGGTAAAAATAGCCATAAAGTAATGTAAGCAGCTGACAGTGTGCAAACATTTGACGTCATTGACATAGAACGCAAACAAAATGGCGCCGCCCATTGTCCAAATAGTTATGTCCAAAATAAATAACGTAAATCTTTCATGGGTTTTCTACTACATATTTCAGTAAGAGACATCATTTATGTTGTATTAAGCCACACAAGTCTTAACACCAAGGGATCCCTTTAAATACTAAATATGTGTGGGTTTGATGTTTTATTGCTCTTTGTTTACTTTTTATTTTATTGTGTGTTAATGTAAATCGCTATGATTTAAATAACATATACGAAGAATAATCCTTTAAATAATATGATGCTGTTCTTTTAAGATTCTTCGTTAATGTTATTCAAATCATAGTGATTTACATTAACACAATAATGATCTTACTACAGTTTCTCCAGTTTACATTGAGGATCCTTCAGTCCATCAGATAGCAGTGTCAGACCTGGACCTCCTATTTTATTCTTAGACAGATTCAGATCTCTGAGGTGTGAGTTTTATCTCAGAGCTGAAGTCAGAGCAGCACATCCTTCATCTGTGATATCACAATCCCACACCTGTAAAGAACATGACATTCTTCACTCTCTCAGTTCAAAAGTCTGATGAATCATATTTGATAAATTTAAACATGATTTTTCTAAAAAATAAAAAAATAATAGATAATCAAATAAACCTAGGTTGCTTCAGTCCAGAAAATTTTCTTCTTGAAATATTACTAACAATAAAGGTTATTCTTATGTGTACTTAATAAAAAGCAGTAAAGATTTCAGAAATTGTATCATCAGACTGTTGTTATTAGCTCGCCAAGGACTCTTGTGTTGATTTATAGACCTCCTAAATATAATTATTTATTTCTGAATTTTCTGAGTTGTTATCTGGAATTGTTCCACTATTGATAATATCTTGATGATGAAAATGAGTACTACATTTCTCTAAGAGTACATTTTTCAAAGAGCTAACTTCTGCAACGTTGCAAATGTCATGCCACAGCTGTGGATCGTGCAGGACTTCACTGTATGCTGATGACAGGCACAGTGAGTGTGTTTCATGCCTGGGGGGTCTGAAGATGATCCCCTAGATGACAGCATGTCATTGGTGGCCTCAGACTCGGAGGATTGGGCGGGCTCAATGAACGACCCCTCCCTCTTGCCATCTTTAGAGCCCATCGTTGCCAGGAACACCAAACTTCTCTATGTCCTGTCCAAAGCAGTCGAGGAGCTCGGATTGGAGTGGACTCCACCTGACGAACCAACTCGCAGTCGTCTGGACGAATGGTTCCTGCTGGGGCGCTGCCAGGTCCCTCGCCAGCAAACTGCACCATTCTTCCCGGAGGTCCACGACGAACTCACTAAGTCATGGCGTCTATGCACATCTAATTCATCCACCCTCACCACGGTCGACGGCGCTGATGAAAAGGTCTATGAGAAGCTGCCTCCCCTGGATGAATGTCACCCATCCATCCAAGCCCTGCAGAATGACGACAGCACCTGCTGGACATACCTACACCACTGCCGGCAAGGCACTTAACACCATCTTCAAGTTTTTCAGGCCAAACGCCTCGTTTGCAGAATGCTTCACTGCTGCACAAAAGTTGTCCCAAGTGATGCAACACTTCATGCCCAAGCGTTCCAGCTCTGCAGCTGCCTCTAGTCAAGGTGAGAACCCTTCCTCCTGTGACGTATCTTTGATATTGTCCTTCCTTTAGGAGTTACTGGATAATGGTCATCTTCATGTAGTTCTCAACACTTCAGCTTGTGACACTTATTAA
Organism: Culter alburnus; assembly: GCA_028476615.1. NCBI lineage: Eukaryota > Metazoa > Chordata > Actinopteri > Cypriniformes > Xenocyprididae > Culter > Culter alburnus. The sequence continues at coordinate 255,327 of JAOTNS010003973.1, read as the reverse complement.
GTGGGGGTCATATTTTAGGATTCTCTACCTAACCTAAGTCTCTGAGATCTTGAGATTAATGTATAATTAATGTAGATTAATGTATTCTCTCACGGCAGTTTCTCCAGTTTACAGTGAGGATCCTTCAGTCCATCAGAGAGCAGAGTCAGACCTTTATCTCCTACTTTATTCTGAGACAGACTCAGTTCTTTGAGGTGTGAGTTTGATCTTAGAGCTGAAGCCAGAGCAGCACAACCTTCAGCTGTGATATTACAATCCAACAATCTGCAGAAAACAATGACACTCTTAGTTCAGCAGGAACTACACAACCACAGAGAGACTGAGATATTAAATACTAAATCTGTGTAGGTTTAATGTTTTTGTTATTTTCTGTTTACTTTTGCATTATTGCATGTTATTGTAAATCACTATGATCCAAAAATGTACAATAATCCCTTAAAATAATATTATACTTGTCTCTTTTAAGATTAATGTATGATCTTACGTCAGTTTCAGTTACAGTGAGGATCCTTCAGTCCATTAGAGAGCAGGATCAGACCTGCACCTCCTATTTTATTCCCAGACAGATCCATTTCTCTGAGGTGTGAGTTTGATCTCAGAGCTGAAGCCAGAGCAGCACAACCTTCATCTGTGATATTACAATAACTCAACCTGCAGAAAACAACAACACACTCTCTTAGTTCAGCAGGAACTACACAACCACAGAGAGACTGAGATATTAAATACTAAATCTGTGTGGGTTTAATGATTTTATTACTTTATTATTTATTACTTATTACTTATTACTTATTTTTGTTTACTTTTGCTTTATTGTGTGTTATCGTAATCACTATGATTAAAACAATACAAGGAGAATAATTCCTTAAATAATTTGATTCTTGTTGCACTTAAGATTAATGTATGATCTTACCACAGCTTCTCAAGTTTACAGTGAGGATCCTTCAGTCCATTAGAGAGCAGCATCAGACCTCGACCTCCTATTTTACTCCCAGACAGATCCAGTTCTCTGAGGTGTGAGTTTGATCTCAGAGCTGAAGCCAGAGCAGCACAACCTTCAGCTGTGATATTACAATAACTCAGCCTGCAGAAAACAATGACAATCTATCAGTTCAGCAGCAACTACACAACCACAGAGAGAATGAAATATTAAATACTAAATCGGTGTGGGTTTAATGATTTTATTACTTTACTTATTACTTATTTTTGTTTACTTTTGTTTTATTGTGTGTTATCGTAATCACTATGATGTAAACAGTACAAGGAGAATAATTCCTTAAATAATTTGATTCTTGTTGCACTTAAGATTAATGTAAGATCTTACTTCAGTATCTCCAGTTTACAGTGAGGATCCTTCAGTCCATTAGAGAGCAGCATCAGACCTCGACCTCCTATTTTATTTCCAGTTAGACTCAGTTCTCTGAGGTGTGAGTTTGATCTCAGAACTGAAGCCAGAGCGGCACAACCTTCAGCTGTGATATTACAATAAAACAACCTGCAGAAAAACAATTACACTCTTCACTCTCTCAGTTCAGCAGTTGTGGGTTTAATGTTTTTATTCATTTATGTTTACTTTTGTGCGTTAATGTAAATTTTAATCTGAAAAAATATAAGGATAATAATCCCTTTTGTAGATCTTTTGTATACCAATCCAAGTGTGTCTTTTGTTAAGAAAACCAGGCAAAATTAAAGGGGTCATATGGCGGTTCTAAAAAGAACATTATTTTGTCTATTTGGTCTAATGCAATGTGTTTATGAGGTTTTAGGTTAAAAAAGTAATTATTTTACACATACCGAACATTATTGTTGCTTCTCTATGCCCCGCCTTTCTGACATGTATCAATTTTTACAAATCTCATCTTTCTGAAAAGCGTGGTGTGCTCTGATTGGCCAGCGATTGGCCCAAATACTTTAAGCATGTGACGGAAATTCATGCCCCTTACCATATTTGGAACATCAGCTCCCAAAGCAATATTGTATGTGTTGGACAGGAACAAGGTCAAATCACAGCAGAGTGTACTACTTTAATAAATCACAGGAGGTGACATACACACGGAAAATTGTGACACAGTGTACAATAGGCGCGTGCTTCTTCCCTTATTGGGTGGCCAGTGTGACACTGTGTCCCAGAGAGACGAGACAATGACAAAACAACCCATTATAAACAAAGCATTTGTCGCATCCATTGGGGACATAATTACTGATTTATAATCAGTCTTTGTGCACAGCCTGCCTTGTACTCTTCCAGGTTCTGGAAACAATCCTCTGAAAATGCACAGTACACAGTTGAATATTTGGGTTGTACTGTTCTGGAACATTGTTGTTAAACCACTGTTTTCTAATTGTGCCCTCTTTTGGAAGGCCAAACAAGGTAGTTTGGCTTTCGCAATGAAAAACACAGCGTCTCCAAACATGGCGGCGTCTGAAAGAATAAAATTTAGGTCTTCTTTCTTTGCGTATACATTTTGGGTGGTGTTATGAAACTCTGCCCCCACAGACTGATGTAGATTTGTGGGGGCATGTTTGAATGAAGCGTTTTAAAGAAGGCGTGGCTGAGCCTTAACTTTTACAAAGAATATCTCTTTGAGTTTGAGACTTTGAGCTGTGTAGCTCTGCAGATATTATACATAACACACTAAAGAAACAAGAAATCGCATCATATGACCCCTTTAATTTACCATAGATGGCACAGAACAGAGAAACACTGCACTACAACACACATCTGATGATTATCCTCAGACTTACTGAGCTGATCTGGAGGCTTTAACTACAGGCAAGAGCTTCTGACGTACTTCATCTGATGACATGTGGATTTGGTCTTGACTGATGTTCATGTATTTCCTTAACTTGAACTCATCCAAATGCTATGAGGTTAATAAAACAAAGACAATAGCTGACCACTGAGATGCGGACAATCTGGTGCTTAAAAGACTTCCAGATCTGACATACTCCTGGATTTCATTTATGAGAGAATTATCACCCAGTTCATTTAAAGAGTGGAATAGATTGATGGATTTCTCTGGTGAGAGATTTGTTTTAATTTTCATTTTTATGTATTGAACCGTTCTTCCTTTGCTGTACAAGATTTTTCTAACACGTGTCAGAAGGCCTTTCAGGAGCATTTGATTGGACTCCCGTGAGAGACCCAGAAGGAACCGCAGGAAAAGATCCAGATGTCCATTTCTACTCTGCAGAGCCATGTCCACGGCGCTCTGATGCAGCTCAGATATCGTGTGACATGCATGTTTTGAGCTGAGGTTTTCATTAAGCACATCCCTCTTGTACAGCAGAAATGAAAGCAGCACATAAAGAGCTGCTAGATGCTCCTGAATGCTCAGATGAACGAAGCAGAAGACTTTCCCCTGATACAAGCCCAATTCCTCTCTGAAGATCTGAGTGCACAAACCTGAGTACACTAATGCTTCTGTCACATCAATGCCACACTCTCTCAGATCTTCCTCATAGAAGATCAGGTTTCCTTTCACAAGATGCTGGAATGTCAGTTTCCCAAGTTTGAGAATCATGTCTTCATCTTTCACTTTCTTCTCATAGTCCTTCTCATGTTTGATGTTGGTCTGAATGATCAGAAAGTGTGTGTACATTTGAGTGAGTGTCTTGGGAATCTCTCCCCTCTCTTTGCTTCACTCAACATCTTCTCTAGAACAGTGGCTGAGATCCAGCAGAACACTGGGATGTAGCACATGATGTGGAGGCTCCTTGATGACTTCAGGTGTGAGATGATCCTGTCGGCCAGACTCTGAACACTGATTCTCTTCCTGAAGTATTCCTCCTTCTGTGGGTCATTGAATCCTCGTACCTCTGTCACTCGATGGACACACTCAGAGGGGACGAGATCAGCTGCTGCTGGTCTGGAGGTGATCCAGATGAGAGCAGAGGGAAGCAGATTCCCCTCAATGAGGTTCATCAGCAGCACATCCACTGAGGCTGATTCGGATATATTACACAGTTTCACATTAAAATTCAGAGAAAGACGACACTCGTCCAGACCGTCAAAGATGAACAACACTTTATATTCTTCACTGGATATTTCCATTTCTTTTGTTTCAGTGAAAAATACATGAAGAAGCTCTGAAAGACTGAGTGTTTTATCCTTCATCAAGTTGAGCTCTCTGAAAGGAAGTGGAAATATGAGCTGGACGTCCTGATTCTCTTTCCCTTCAGCCCAGTCCAGGATGAACTTCTGCACAGAGACTGTTTTTCCAATGCCAGCGACTCCCTTTGTCAGCACAGTTCTGATGAGTTTTTCTTGTCCAGGTAAAGGTCTAAAGATGTCATTGCATTTGATTGGTGTGTCCTCTGTTGCTGCTCTCCTGGATTGTGTCTCAATCTGTCTCACCTCATGCTCATTGTTGATCTCTCCACTTTCACTCTCTGTGATGTAGAGCTCAGTGTAGATCTCATTCAGGAGTGTTGGGTTTCCCTGCTTTGCTGTTCCCTCATACAGACACTGAAACTTCTTCAGCAGATTTGATCTAAATGTCTTGAGGGCTTCAGCATGTTGAGGGTCACTGCTGTGAGATTAAAATATAAAAATCATTAGATAACTAATATGCATATTTAATGTAGTATATTTAATGACTACCAATTTGTTTAATAAGATCTTCCTTTAGTTTAGGTAGTTAAGACTGCTGTTTAGTCCAATCAGACCATTCTTTAATGAACAATCCAACAGAGGTCTCAAGACCGTAATAAGCAAAGGTCCAAGTAGGAACAAGTAGACTCAGAGATGTCTGCTGTCCCACTGATCATTATGAGCTTTTACTACCCCTTTGCTAACACTAGTCCAGCAATTAGTGGACCTCAGGCACATTCCAGGAGGAGGAAGGCATGCAAAACAGAAGGAATGCGAACGAGTTAACTCTCACTCCATTTCCCCATTGAAACACACATAATGCCCATTAGGGCTGCACGATATATCGCATGCGATTGTCACGCGCATTTCGTCAGTAAAGCCGGTTCCCTGATTACCGCTAAATCGCCATCACCTGCTTTCAAATGGAGTGGCATTTAATAGACAGAGCCGTAGATCACTGATAAGCCACGCAATATCGCGTTCATTATCGAAGGCGATTCATCTGCGATATGAACGCAATATTGCGTGGCTTATCAGTGATCTACGGCTCTGTCTATTAAATGCTGCTCCATTTGAAAGCAGGTGATGGCGATTTAGCGGTAATTAGGGAACCGGCTTTACTGACGAAATGTGCGTGACAATCGCATGCGATATATCTTGCAGCCCTAATGCCCATAAAAAAGGACTCTTCCCCTTCATTCAAAGAAAACCTTCTACCATCACTGGGCACTGTCAGAGTGACCTCTCTATTCTTGATTCTGAATTATACATATATTATTCATATTTCCCTTTTGAGCTAACACCCACAAAAGACAAAATAACCAAAACCCAGAAAAATAAACCTGGAAAACCAATAAAAACAAGACATGAGTGTCAGGACCTTGAAACAACATTAGCCTGTCAGGATAAAAGTCTGTCAAATGCATACACGTAAATGGAAACATGTATGATCAAACAAATGAATATAGCATTTACCTAAATCCAAATTTAGTGTGTCCACTAAAGTTACGTTGAGTATCCATTGAGCAGTCACTCTTCATGGATTTACAGCTGGATCCTGAAGGGTCCAGTCTGTGCATTGAGATGAACACAACACGTGAATGTAATTCACGCTTTCTTTTATTAATCACTTTTGTAATGACTGATTGTTTTAGGTAATTAAAATATTTCATTAATATGTACTATTCACAGAAAATGTACTATAATCAGTAGTATTATCTGTTATATTCCACATATCGGAGCTGTTAATTATGATCTTCATTCTAAAATGCATTGCATACAGGTATTGAAGACACTTCACAGCATTACATTTGATCGGTTCTTTCTTGGTTTTAAAACAGAGGTGATGAGATAAAGACACATTAATGCATTGTTTACCTAAACCCAGGATCAGTGTGTCCACTAAGATTAAGTGGAGGATCCATTGACCAGTCACTCTTCATGGACACACAGCTGGATTCTAGAGGGTCCAGTCTGTGCATTGAGATTAACACAACAAGTGAATGTAATTCACACACTCTTATATTAATCACTTTTGTAATGACTGATTGTTTTAGGTAATTAAAATATTTCATTAATATGTACTATTCACAGAAAATGTAGCCTACTATAATCAGTAGTATTATCTGTTATATTACACATATTGGAGCTGTTAATTATGATCTTGATTCTAAAATGCATTGCATACAGGTATTGAAGACACTTTACAGCATTAAAATTGAACTGTTCTTTCTTGGTTTTAAAACAGATGTAATGAGATAAAGACACATTAATGCATTGTTTACCTAAACCCAGGATCAGTGTGTCCACTAAGATTAAGTGGAGGATCCATTGACCAGTCACTCTTCATGGACACACAGCTGGATTCTGGCTGGTCCAGTCTGTGCATTGAGATGAACACAACAAGTGAATGTAATTCAACACTCTTTGTCATGTCTACGTTTGTGTTTCCTTGCCTCTCAGGTTATCTTGTTTATTTGAATAAATATTGCTGCAAACATTCCTGTCTCTTCTCACCCTTCATCTTACTTGAACAGCACCACTAAACTTAGGGCTGGACTGGGAGAAAAAAAAAATCAGCCCTGGGATTTTTAGTCCAGGCAGCCCACCACTACGATCCAGAATCATTCCATTCGGACACCACCCATATATTTGCTGTTTAAACAAGTGGATCCCACAACTGGGTAGCTTATTGAGAGTCTACAATTTAGTGCCTGACAAAAAAATATGCTTTAAACACTTTAATATTTCCTTTATTATGTTGGAAAACACCTTATCAGAATAGTTCATGTTAACTTTGTGTATATTTATAGTTAAAGCTGCACCGGGGAACTGCACGCCCACACCCAGGAACCAATCATCCAACCACGAGCGCTTGGGACATGGTGGAGGGTTCCACTCGAGCTCAATGCCCGCGGCAATCCGGGAAAGCATGGCCGTCAACTCTTAATCTGATTCAGTGTGAGCAACCACCCTGGAGGGGGGCAGTCAGCCTCCTCATCCTTTCCAGAGGACAAAAGCCCTCTCTCCGATGCAACAATCGACATCCGATTGAATCCAAGCGCCGAATGAGATCATGTGAGGGACCCACACCAATATTCGACAACTCGTGAGAGCATCTCACAGTGAGAGCATGCATCAGGCATGTGAGACATTGATCGTGGCCGTCAGATAAGTCAGGAAACGAACGCATCAAGAAACACACAAGTGAAAAGACATCTTGAAAAAGACGCTGACCGCCTATGCTTGATCTTTTAGGGAAACTGCTCTGAACACCGAAGTGCAAAGGGGTGAAGCGCTGCACTCTCCAATGTTCATTGGCTCGTTTTGTGAACACTTGGAGATGATTGGGCTCTCTGGTGAGACACCAATACGTCAGTATTGATGTAACGTCAAATGTGACTAAATGAGAAGTGTGGTTCTTACCCCAAAAACATCACGTTAGAAATGAGTTGAAAAAAGTTCAATAAGAAATTCTAATAAGAAACCCAACTTTATGGCTTTGTTGACTGAAGTAAAGTTCTACATTGACAATACACTAAAAAAAAAGCTATAAAGACTTAAGGTTTGTGAACTTTACACAATTTAATTGATATTTTTATACCTGAATGCATTTCGGATTTTTATATTTCTACTTCCCTCTGGCACCTTTTATTTATTAATTTATATTGTAGTTATTCTCTCTTTTTCCTTTCCATTTCTTTGATTTATGGGTTATATTTAAAAATATTAAAAAAAAAAAAAACAGAGTATAATATAATAAGAGTATAATCTAGAAACTTATCTAGCTGGTGCTGCAATGATCCGTTAGTGCCCCTGGTGGTCAGGAGGAATGAAACAGAAGATTTTCAAGCATGTTTTGAGCCAAGCCTTTACATGGCAAGTTTTGAGATTTAATGTCAGAGCAAACTATGGCTTTTTCTAGTAAATATCATTAAACTGCACCACATTATTTACAATGGGTATTCCTGTACTTTGTGCCAAAAGAACTGTAAAACTGTTTATGCCATTAAAATATTACGCTGGTAAATCTGTAGAAGAAAAGCAACTTTTTGAACCATATAAACTCCTGTAAATGTGTCAGAAACCAAATATCTGAATACAAAAATCGAACTAGTGTTTTTAAAAAGAAGAGTGTCACAGCACACTGTTTAACATGCTATATTTAATAAAAAATTTAAAATGACTGAATATTTTTTTGTGTTTAAAGCTGTTTTATTTACTCTTTAATGGATATTTCAAATAAAAATAATAATAAAAAAAATAGGTCTGGCATAAATGGGTTTAAATAATGGCTTTTTAACTGTCGGTCACATGTGGGCCATATAAGGGCCGTCAGCACTTTACAGAACTCAACCATACAAGAATTACATATAAGGTTCACATATCTGTGATATGATATGTGGCCCTTGTTTTTATTATTTGGTTCACCATGGGTGGAGATTTGGTTTAGTTCTGGCTAAAAAGTAAGTTGGGTCAGTTTAGGCAAGTATATGGACGTTAAACAAGTTTCAAACCAATCATCTTTTCAGACCTTCTACTTTGGATTCAACCTTCAACCTTCTGAGCACAGCTCAGAAGGGCTTCATTTCATGATTTGTTTTCCGATATACATTTGTGACATTCAATGATTTGCTGAGTAGATTCAAAATTTTCCAAATCCAATTTATTGATATTTTTAATTATGTGGAGTGCTAAAGCACATTTTGCTTCCATCACCAGCCAAAGGAAAATTTAATTAAAGTTATAATGTCACTTTCGAAATCACACAGAGCAGGTGGAACAAATCAAACATGTTCTAATTTGACCCAAATCTATACCAAAGGAAATTTTCTGGCTGGGAATATGTCTACTTTAAGACATAAATTATGTTTTAAATAATTTAAATAAGTTCGCAAAACACAGTGGTGCTATGGAATGGGACATAGCGGCAGCTAGAAAAACACAAAATAAAAATATAAGTTGATTAACTATATTTGTTACTCACCTGTGTGGAAATGTATCCGTGGACAGGTCTTCATAATGCTGACCTCCATGATGTTCCATCAATCTAAAATCTAAATGAAGAAACTCAACACTTTGATAGAGTCAAGTTGTTTTCCGTTTCATAAAATGCCAGCATAGGATTGAACTTTGTACTTTTTTATAACCACCTCAGGTGAACAGAAAAGGGGCGGGAGACTCAATCTGTAGACTTTAGTTCCAGGAAGTGCTTTAATGGCAATTCAAATAGATATTCCTATAGAGATGGAACTGATTTTTGGTAATTTGAAAAGCACTGATTTACAATATTATAATACACTGACATGTGAAAGTATTGTGTGTGTGTAGTTACAGCAATGTTTTTAAAAGATAAAAATCTGCTTATATTTGAGGATCTGTGTGGTCAACCAGCGTTGCCTGTCTTGTTAAAGGTTTAGTTCACTTCAGAATTAATTTCCTGATGATTTACTCACCCCCATGTCATCCAAGATGTTCATGTCTTTCTTTCTTCAGTGGAAAAGAAATGAAGGAAAACATTCCAGGATATTTCTCCATATAGTGGACTTCACTGGGGTGCAAATGTCAGTTTCAGTGCAGCTTCAAAGAGCTCTACATGATCCCAGACGAGGAATAAGAGTCTTATCTAGAGAAACCATCTGACATTTTCTAAAAAAAATAAACATTATATACTTTTCAACCACAAATGCTCGTCTTGCACTGCTCTGTGATGCTCCACACATGACGTAATCATGTTGGAAAGGTCATGCGTGACGTAGGCAGAAGAACTGCGGTAGGGCAAAAATCTCCCTCTGTCCCTTCAAAATCGTCCGACATAATTGTTTTACTTTTTTTGGTAAAGGGTGTTTGACTTAGTCTTTGTACGTTCACTTTGTAAACACTGGATCGGTACTTCCGCCTACATCACATGACCTTTTCTAACATGATTACGTCATGCGTGGAGCATCACAGAGCAGTGCAAGACGAGCATTTGTGGTTAAAAAGTATATAAATCCTGGAATGTTTTCATCAAAAACCTTCATTTCTTTTACACTGAAGAAAGAAAGACATGAACATATTGGATGACATGGAGATGAGTAAATTATCAGTGAATTAACTATTTAAGAAACATTCTGATTCTGAATAAAGTATGATGTTTAATTTGATAAAACACAAGAGAGAAAATTGTATTAAACAGTTTAGAAACAAAGCAAACCTTTTTATTACAATTATTCCAAAACAGAGAATTTATTTTAACAAAACACTGTGGTAGAGTCTTCATGCCATTTCTTCCAGAAGGATTTTATGTTATTGTAGTTGTTCAACTCTGTAATTTCAGTCAAATGTCATCTTCATAACAGTCTGCTCCAACAAGCCCAGGATGAAGTTCGCAGGACGTTTTCATTCGCTGGTAAGAACTGAAACCTCTTCCAGGTGCTGACGCACAACACCATCCAGCACTTTACTCAGACCTTTACACGCCGTCATGGCCGCCTCCATTAACGCGCTCAGGTGGTCCTGGTGGAGCCGGGCGTCCATCTGCAGCAGGGCGATGTTCCCGCTGCGGGGCAACAGTGCCAGCGCCAGCGACGTGCCGCCTCCGCTCTCCTCCGCGTGACACAGATCAGCCAGCGCCGTGTCCTCCACAAAGCCAGCGGTGCAGGCGCACACATAATCCCGCATGGGGATCCCAGCGTCCACCAGAGCCAGAGTCGCAGCATTGACACACGCGCTGTAGTTTCCACCGTCCGCCTGCAGAATCTACAGCACAGGATGAGATCGGGATTGTGGGGTTTTTAACTGTGATGATATTAATACACATTTCTAATGCTCAATTCGATTATAAACACTCTTCAGTTCAGACTAGCGCACATTTCTTTGCAGGTTATGAAAGTGCAACACAAACAGCATCGACAGACGCTCACCTTGACGTAGATGTCGATCTGTGAGCGCGGGTAGAGCTCCGTCAGCACTGCCGCTTCAAAGGTCTGCTTCAGATGAAGGCTCATCTCGCTGGACTTCCGGTCGCCGTGTGGACGTCTCTTCCTCTCGGCGGTGCTGAACGTGGCCATGCTGTACTGACAGTTGATGACCGCACGATCGTGCAACGACTTACTGCGAGAGCCGCGGGTCTACAGGGAGGTGTGACAGCTCACATTAATATACAGTTTATCTAGGATAAAGACTAGGTCTGGGTATTGACACAATTTTCACGATTCGATTCAATTATGATTTTGATTCGATTCGATATCGATTATTTTGGATGTAGTATTTCAGTTTCAGTACATGGCAAATTTTCTAGAGGAATAAAATCTCTCAACTAATGCTGTAAACTACACATGAGAGTCAGCTGGTACTACTATATTAATATTGAAGGTTAAATTAACTTATTTATATACAAACACTTAAATTACACTCAATGATGTTTTTATTATAAATAAAGTTTAGAATTACATAATCATATTTCTACTCCAATTCGTTTTTTTTGAAATATAAACATTTAAATGGCGGCGGTCATACTGATATTCAAACATGCATTAAATATTGAAGAACATTATAATGAATATGTAACGTTGCATAGCTATATTTATCAGAATGCTTTCTATAGTTCACTTTTCTAGCTGACTAATGATTTTATGTCACTGAATATGTTTTCTGAGGTAATTGACGTCACGTGACATTGTTTACTAGCTGACGTCTTTCCAGGTTGAACACTGATTGCGATTAACACGGACAGATACTGATTTCAAGTAAGTGTACTGTAATTTTTAACATACCTTCAGATGTTCTAAGGCATTTTTTATTTGGCGCTGTCCTGGTATTAAAGCGGATTATGTACTTATCCTGCCTCTCTTTTAACTGATGCGCTAACGCGATCCGCACGCACATTAACAGCCTAGAATAATGATTCTTGGGACGTTAAGATCGATTAAATCGGTTCGAAAAATGAAGATCATTAAATCGAGAATCAATATTTTTTTATCCAGAGCAAACAGGGAGTGGGAGAGGAAGGGGTGGGGGTGGAAGGGGAAAGCCAGGCAAAGGGGCGGGAGAGGGCCCAACTGAGGGGAGAGTTAAGAGAGAGGGAGAGAAGGAGAGGAGAGACAGAGGCAAGCAGAGTGAACAAGGGGGGCCCAGGCCAGAGAGGGGAGATGCAGCAGACGTCCAAAAAAAAGAAGAAGAGGAGGAGGGAGAGAGCCAGGAGAAAGGGAGAGAGAGAGTAGGAGTCCACGAGGGGGAGGAAGGGAAAAGCACGAGGGAGAGAGGAGGAGGAAGGAGAGAATGGAGAACAGAAAGCAATACACACCCAAGAATGGAAAAACACAAGAACCAAATAAGAACAAAAAATCAAGTAAATCACAAATAACAAGAGAATAAAAAATGACTAAAAAATAATCAAATAAAAGCGCATAGAACCAAAATAGTGTAAATTAAAAAAGAAGCGGAATACGACACCACAATCAAATATTCTAACAACCAAATACAACCTAAATAATTCTATCATACCCAATATTATAAAAAAGTAAAAAAAAATAATAGGACAGCATATTACTATATCCAACCATGAAAGTGTTACCAAACCAACAGGTAAGAAACAATTACCGATAATATGAATCTCAACAATCCCATGCCACCCATAATATATAATCCAAAGAAAAGGGTAATCACTAAACAACCTAAAAAACACCAAAATAAGAAAAATAGATCAAATCCCAAATACCAAATAGTTTATAATAGATCTCACACATTATTTATAAATAATAAACAAAAACCAGGCTCAATTATAGAAATCAGTGGTGAGCATGAAGAAGATGACACAAGACCGAATATACAAGATACCAGATTACCAAGACAAAAAAACCAAGATCATCAAATAAAAATTCATAACCAATACCCTAATCAAAAGACAGTAGACATGAGCGCAACCAAAATAATAAAGATATTTCCAAAAAAGTCAAGATTAGAAACAAAACAAGTATTATGCTCTGAGGTACAACCATCACACCATAAAGACAGTTCATAAAAGAAAAACAATACTCACAATAAAACATATAATAGAAAAATTAGAGAGTTTTCATTCCAAATAAAGATCACAATCAAGAGAGAATAAACCGAGAGATAGATATCCAACAACGCACATAATCACAAAATTGAAAAGAACAGACAGACCAAACCAATAAATATAATCCCAATCCACATTAGAGATAATTGTTAATAGTTCCAAATAAAACTACCACAAAAATAAACCATTAAGCAAACGCAGGCCAGAGAAGGGAAAACCAAAAGGGAAAACAGAGAAAAAGTCACATCTAGAAGACACGCGGAGACAGAAAACGCAAAAAGAAATCAAAAAGTAAAAGAAAAGATTAGCCAACCCTAAAAAATCGGGGTGATCAGAGAGCAAAAAGAGAGACAGCAACCCCATAGTAACAAAAAGTGAAGAGAACCAGATCCAAAGATGCAAAAAGACAAACAAAAGAGACCAGACTAATACATAAAAAACAGAGAAAAAATAAACCCAACAATAATAACACCAAACCACAAACAAGATAAAACATACAAAAAACATAAATTCTGCCAAAGAGAGAACAAAGCGATCTAAGTAGTAAATCAAGAATTAAAAAAGGATTACCAGAAGCAGACAAGAAAATCATGTAAGTAAGATAAAGAAAATCCAAATAAAAAACTCATAGAACAAATATTATAGAAAACCCCAACACCAGGGAAGAGAATTGCATAACCAGATAAGCCAACCAAACAGTATATACAGCAAGGAGCAACAAAACAAGGCAAGAGAGAGACTATCTGCTAAAAAAGAACCAAGAGAGAAGATGAGAGAATCCAGGAAAACAAAATAAAAACATACACATATCAAGCCCCACAAGACAAGAAGAAAGCTAAAAAAGCACCATGAATCTACAACCAAGAGCATCGAGATAAATCAATTATCCACCAAGGACGCAGTAATAGAATGCAAGCTGTAAAGAAAACCCAGAGAGATAGAAAGACACCACATGAGAAACCCAACCAGACATCAGAGAAAAAGAAAGATCAATTGAGAAATAGAAAAAAATTCCAATAAGCCAGTGAAAAAACAATAAATCAATAAAAAATAACCCCCAGAGGTAGACAAAAAACAATGATAAAGTTAATGTATTGTAATAAAAAGAATACGCATAACAGAACCAGAAACTCCAGATAAAAAATAAAGAAGTAAGAATATGAACCTGATGACCAAATTCCAAAAGGGAGAAATAAGCAAAAGCAGCAAACCAGCAATAAAGGAGACAAACACCACAACCTAAACAAAAGAGCCAAGAAAAATATAGGTAAAAAAAAAAAATACGACCAGCAAACATAAAGTATAAATTAAATTAACCAAATGTAGACATAAAAATCAATTATCCACAAACAAAAAAATAATCCAAAATAAAATATACCATAATTCCATAAATATCCAAAATTAAAAATAAATAATAATAAAATCCAGATAGAAGCCATAATTCAGTAAATGAAAAATATTTTTTATGTATTTTTTTTATATTTATAATAAATTAAAATTATAGATTTTTAATATTTATGTATATTTTACATGTAATAATGCCATTTTGATAAATTTTTAAAATATTTATATGACCAATTATCTTATTTATGTGGGTTTTATTATGGAGGCCTTTTTATTAATTGAATATTTATTATTTATTCAATCAGTATTTCATCTCCTATTTTATACATTATTCTACGTGTGGCCAATCCAGAGTGTTATTCCAATGATACCATAAGGATTTCTTTAGATAGGACAGTTGAGAAAGGAGATTAGATGTCAGGAGGATTAGGAAAGTGAGAAGAGAGGATATTACGCAAGCATCATATGATGTGGCCATGGAGAGAGGAGTAGGCGATGTGTTGCCAGAGGAAGGATGGAGGGAGATAGAGATGCCAGGAAAGGGAAGGGGGAGAGCAGACGGGACCAGTAGAAGATCAAGAAGTAGCCCGTGATCCGAAAGGCGCAGCAGAGACCAGGGGGGAGGGAGGGGAGTGGCCGACACTGAACCAGGAGAGATAATGCTGGGGAAGGGTGGGGCCAGAAGAGACAGGAGCAGGTGAGCTCGCCAGAGGAGCCAGGAGAGAGAGGGGAGGGGGGGATTAGGAGAATAGAGGGGGGACAGGGCCAGGAGGAGCGTTGCCCGGGAAGAAGCCAAGGGGAGGAAAAGGGGGACATGAGAGGAGGAGGGAGGAGAGAAAGGAGAGGGGGTGGAGAGGCGGCAGCAGGAGAGAAAGAGGGACCAGAGAGAGGGGGGAGGAAGCCCCCCAGGAAGAAGCAGAGAGGGCCAGTGGAAGGATGGAAATAACGCAGAGAGCCAGGAGAGGAGGGAGAGGGAGGGGAAGGGTGAGAGGGACATGGGAGAGGATAATAGCGAGGAGAGAGAGCGAGCGGAGGGGGAGAGATTGAAGCAAGAAGGCCAGAAGGAGGGCCCAGAAGATCCAGGGCCCCCCCTAATAAAGAACGAGATATAGCATGTACAATACATCAGATTTCTTTATGGTGTTTCTGGACAAAGTTATATTTGTTTCAGATTTTAACAGCGCTCGTCAATGTCAAAATGACTGAGATGGCCAATCAAATCAAAGGCGGGGTTTTCTGGCCTCACAGAAACAGATGGAATGTAAAACATGTAGGATGCGAGAATAACTTTTTGCAAAATTAATTCATTTAAAAGATACGTAAATATGTTTTCTAAATGTAAATGTCTAGAGAGAAACACAATGAGTTATATTAGCAACACTTTAGAGATTAAAAACAGTTTCCAACAGATATCAGTTACTTTTTAATTCATTTTATTAAAAAAGTATCTTGAAATAGAACTGAATATGGAAATACTCTGAATGCACTGTAAAAAAAAATAATAATAATAATAATAATTCGAGCTTCTTCCTCAGTATTTTTGTCTTGTTTTAAGGTGCAAATGTCTACATATTCTTAAATCAAGATACATTTACTGGAGAAGCAAAATGACATAAAATATCAATGAATCAAAATGTTCATGATTAAAACAAACAAAAAAAAAATAAAGATTTGCCAATAGACTCAGAAATTCAACAATTCAAAAGGTAAGTTTTTATAACTCATTTGTTCTCACTTAGTTTTGCCTACTTTACATGTACTGAGGAACATATGTATTTGCAGTGCATGCAACATTTAATATCATGATGACTTTATAAATGTAAGACTTTCTCTGCAAGGGCGAATTAAGACCAGAAACATCACGATAAACCCCACAGGCTCTATATGAACACATGTATATCTCTATATGAACACACACATACACACACACATGATGCACTCACCTCGTGTGGCCCGTACACCACCGCCAGAGCTTTGGTGTTGCCCTGCTCCAGGTACGCGGACCCGTCGGCCTGAGCGAACACACTCATGCGGGCCTGCACCTTCCGCAGCTCGGGGGCTTTCCGTCCATCGAGTCGGTATCCCTGATCTGACAGCAGCTCCAGCCCCGCCATTGACCAGCATTCATTCGGTAAAAACACGCGTAGATTCTTCACAGTTCTTCTTCTGCTGTTGATTTCAGTCACCGAATGTGTACACCGCCCCCTGCTGGACTATTTCTTCTCCGGATGTTTATGATGATGCGCTACCGCCGCCTGCTGAGCTGGAGTGTGAAGTGTTTTTTTTTTATTACGTCAATTTTATTCTTTTTTAAAGATTTATTTATCAAAGAAATATGCATCTAACATATCAACACTGCAAGGTGTTTCAAGAGCCTTTTTTTTAAATTATGCTTCAACTTAAGCAAAAATAACATCTGGACTTCTGAAAACTTTTATGTTTTTGTTCGTTCATTTTGGGGGCCTGAAAACGCAAACAGGTTTCAAAGTGCAAGTTTTGAAAATGATACCGTTATTGTCTCTGTGTAAACTACAAAAATAACGCACATGTGTATTACGTGTTCAGTCTATTGTTTCAGTAGTGTTTCTTTACACAGTGACATCGCCATCTACTGGCCTGGCAGCAGAATTTAGTCAGCGATTTTAGTCATTTTCACGGATCCATGTGAACGGGATCTTATGGAGCCCCGGGCATGACGTGCAGGAAAAAAATTGTAGGCTAAATCGTGCACATGATTTACTATTTCGTTCCCTCGATTTATAAATCAAGGGAACGAAATAGTAAATCGTGTGCATGTTTTAGTAAAAAAAATTTTCTTGCATGTCATGTGCGGGGCTCCATAGGATCTTTATTATATTTGTGTGAAATGCTTGTATTTAAATATTTTATACCAATGATAAAACTGTACTAAATGTTATGTTTTCTGATCACTATGATATAGTCATTTTCAATTTACACCACAGTGACAAAAATATGTATTTTATGTAAGGGAATGGCATATTTTGAGTTTTGATATTTGGGTCATTGGGCTATTTTTGGCTGGACATTGCTAGATTTGTTGCGTAGATCTGGCAACCCCGGCATCCGCTGAGCATTCTGGAACTGGAACTCCTGTCAGTCATTAAAGGAACAACATAATGGAGGGTTCACGGTGAAATTAAAATGACTTATCCCGTCTGTATTGTCTTTCTTCTGTGCAACACAAGATCTTAGGCAGAATGTCCTCAGGCAGATTTCAATATAATTAAAGAAGATAACTTTAAATGTCAAGCTCAAAAAAAGACCAAAACATCAAAAAGTAGTCTTCTGAGGACACATATAGCTTTGTGTGAAGATTCTGAGGAACAAAATTAAATTTAACTAATTTACTAAAGGTCTTTCCCTCTCTCTGAAGTTACTCACAAATGCCATCCCCGTCACGTTCAATTAAAAATGGCGCCGCTGGACGACGCATTGGCGCCAAACACTTTGTGTCATGTCACAGACACGACCGCGAATGATATTTGAGTAAATAATGACTTAAATTTCAGAGTGTTTCTCATACAAAGCTTTTACTGTAAGGGAGAGTGGGGTAAGATGAGCCAGTGGGTAAGTGGGTAAGTTGCCTGATTCTTGGCAGCCGTACCATTTTATTGTCATGTGACTATATATTTTAGAACCATCATTTCTGCCAGACTGTGAAAAGGAGAAGCACATGGAGAGTGGAAGTCGCTTATTTACTTTAAAAACAGTTTTTGGCTTTTCAGCGTAAGATTTTAACATAACAGATGTAATTTCATCAAAGCAAATTTGTTCAGGTCTAAACATATTTATGATGCATATTGGTGATTTAGCAACGTATAAAACCATGCAAGTCATTTAGCTAAATATTATTCTGAATTGGTAAGCTAGCTAGCTTTAACTAAAATGGCAGCTATGGGGCAAAGTGAGCCGAATGCTGTGGGGTAAATTGAGCCAGCGTTTTAACTTACCCCACCATAAGGCACTGAAGTTAAGTTAAATCTGAAGTATAAACTGGTGTCATTTCAATGTAATAACTGGTTTAGTTTATCTTTATTTTCGAGTTTATTTGATAGGAACAGTGTACAAGTACACCAAATCCTTCTCTGATAACCAGAAGATGTTTAATCATATATATCTCTCCACCTGTAGTCTCTAATGGCCTAACATGGTCCACATGCAGAAAAACTACAATGTCAAGAACCTTTTGACTAAAATGTTTATTAGTTTCAGTGACATTTATTCATTCTTACTTAGTTTTTATTTAATTTTACTCAACAAACTCTCTGTTCAGTCTGTTTATGGGTTGATGTTCAACATATTGTTTCAGAAATGCAAACAATTAAACATACTGAAATTTCAACTTTATTTGGTTGGTTTTGTGTTGTTTAATTTAGCTTTTAAAAAAGAAATATTTGTAAAATTTTTACAAAGAATTTGTAAATAAAATTTGACTATTAGTTTTTTAAATAGGTTCATTACCTTTAAAATTTCACATGGGTTTGATTCAGATTCAGTTAGACGGTCAGTTTACACTCACCTACTGACTCGGCTCAACTTACCCCTAACATGGGGTAAATTGAGCCAGAGGAAATTTTTTTTATAAGAAGCTATACTTTTAGAACCCTTCATCATAGATGTATTCTGATCATTTAAAATGATAGGAAACATCCTGAAATTACTTTAAATACTTTCACTGTACTTCTGTCTCATTTTCCCTTATCTTGAGGACCACATAAGTAAAAAAAATGGCTCATCTTACCCCACTCTCCCATACCTTCAGAGTTGCTCTCATCGTGTGAACCATGATTTTTTTTAAATGGATAAATCTTCTCTGTCGGTAGGACTACTGAAAAGGTTCCCAACAAAATGCAATAACGCCCAGTAACCACTAGATGGCGCCTAATGACCCCAGTTTATTTGTTTGTTCTTTCCTCAAATGTAGGTTCAAAGGTCTCAGTTGACTTTGAAAATCTGGGATTGAAAATGTAATTTAAACCATACTCAGATCCTGCTGGAGAGCATGATCATCAGGAGTTCATGCAGCAAACGCTCCTCCTCAGAAGAGCCAGAAGCTTCTGTTTTTAATCATTTTAAAGCTCTGTCGTGATGTCACGAGGCTCATAGATAACATCTTATACTTTACAACAATAACAATCAAAATGAAATTGTTTGTTTGCTGGCAGTCGATACTTCTTACCTCATCTCAGCTTCGGACACAAGAAAGACACAGCAAGAAGCATAAAGCCTTTAGAAGATATTACAAATTCCCACTGATTTAAAGCTCAACCAGTTTGATCTCAGAACACTTCTCATTAAATTATTCCCGGAAAACAAATAATTTCGATTTTGGTGTCTGTTGTGGCAGCAGGAACTAGACTTTATAATTTCGCAAACACAAGTTTCCACCATTTAGTCACAAAATACAAAAGAACATGACTATACATACATCTCAAACAATATTAAGACACATCAGAAATCCTTCAAACATTAAATGATGGCCTTAATCACATCTGTCCTCACCAATACTAATCTCAGTCTCCTTTAACTCTCAGTCTCAGCCAAAGAGCTCGAACGCAAAACATGTTTTTATTTAAAGTTGTTGCATTTCCGAGGCTTATGTGAATTAAGTCTTTACTCAGGATTGTGAAAATCCATGGAAGAATGCGAACAGTCCCACACACTCGATAAACAAGAACATTGTGCTGTTTACAGAAGGATTCTGACCTCATTATATCACAGTCCACATGGTAGCTGTAAATGCTCACTGAATCCTGCCATATGTAAACTGTGAGTTTAAATTATAATTGATGGGATAGATAAAATATATAGACTTTAAGACACTATATAAAGGTGCACCTGGAGGTGTGAATTCAGTGATTGGACGGCTGGGTGTTGATGTCATCGACCATGTGCTTGGGATTCTGGATTGATGTCACAATATTTTCTTAGATTGTATCTATTTTATTAACCACAAGCGTGTCCTGTTTCTGTTGTGCAAGAATACAACTAATAACCTGTTGACACATTAATTGTACATAGTGTCTGTTTGAGGAAATTGTGATTGTAATATTTCCTAACCCTTTAATGATCAGTGGTTATTTGCACCAGCAGTAGTAAACATAATTTTATCAGTTCATCATGTAGAATACAGAGGGTTGTTGAAAACATGCCTAATTCGTTTTTGAACCTACTAATTTTTTATGCCGATACCTATAAATATATACAGAATGTAATTTTTTTTAAATCAAAATTCATGAAAACATTTATTAAACTAATGATTAGAATGTGTACAACAGCATGTATTCAGGTAAATATATTATTACTTTTTATTTCCATATGCACTCATGCAAATGCTGCATTAAAAACAATTCAGGTTGTATTGAAAATAGACAAACCCAGCAAATTGGATGTTTATTAACCCAGCGGTTGGGTTAAATGTTTGCCCAACCTGCTGGGTAGTTTTAAAAATTACTGTATTGCTTAAATGAACCCCAAGTATGTTGTAAATTAGCATTTTATCGCTGGGTTAAAACAATTCAACGCTGGGTTTAAATATCCCATTTTGTGGGTTAAAACAACCCAATCGCTGGGTTAAAATATCCCATTTGCTGGGTTAAAACAGCCCTTTTGCTGGGTTAAAACAACCCAATCGCTGGGTTAAAATATCCCATTTGGGTTTAAAAAAACAACCCCTGTGGTTAAATATCCCAGTTAAAACAACCCAATCGCTGGGTTAAATATCCAAAAATTTGCTGGGTTGGGCTGGGGTTAAAATATCCCATTTGCTGGGTTAAAACCAATCGCTGGTTAAAACATCCCATTTGCTGGTTAAAACAACCCAATCGCTGGGTTAAAATATCCCATTTGCTGGGTTAAAACAACCCAATCGCTGGTTTAAATTCCCATTTTGGGTTAAAACAACCCAATCGCTGGGTTAAAATATCCCATTTGGTGGGTTAAAACAGCCCCTGCTGGGTTAAACAAATCCAATCCATTTGCTGGTTAAAAACAATCCATCGCTGGGTTAAAAACAGCCCTTTTGCTGGGGGGTTAAAAATCCATTTGCTGGGTTAAACAACAACCATATCGCTGGGTTTAAATATCCCCATTGTGTGGGTTAAAACACCCCATCGCTGGGTTAAATATCCCATTTGGTGGGTTAAACAGCCCTTTGGGGTTAAAAACCCAACTGGGTTAAAATATCCCATGGTGGGTTAAATATGGGTTTGGGTGGTTAAACAACAGCCCAGTTAAAAAAAAACACCCAGTTTGGTTTGGTTTTGGGTTAAAAAATTGGGGTGGGTTAAAACAACCCAATCGCTGGGATCCCTTTGGTGGGTTAAAACAACCCAATCGCTGGGTTAAAATATCCCATTTGGTGGGTTAAAACAGCCCATTTGCTGGGTTAAAACAACCCAATCGTTGGGTTAAAATATCCCCTGGGTTAAAACAGCCCATTTGCTGGGTTAAAACAACCCAAGTTAAAACAACCTATTTGTTTGGTTTGGGTTAAAACAACCCAATCACTGGGAAAATATCCCATTTGCTGGGTTAAAATGTCCCATTTGGTGGGTTAAAACAACCCATTTGCTGCATGGGTTTGTTAATTTTCAACCCAACTTGGATTGTTTTTTTAAAAGTTTAAAAACTTTTGTTGGAAATGGTATAAATGTTTATCGAAAACATTTGAAACCAACATGAATACAAATATTACTGTATTTTGCACAAAATTGTTAAACATTAAAAAGGTCTTTGTTGTTCCTAATGATCCAAATGAACAAATACATCAACTTTGAGATTACATGGATTTATTTCACACTGCAGCCCAACAGTAGCGCCAACCTTCTTTCGCAAACATATTTATCAACTAATGATTAACAAAATTCCACATTGAACACTTGAACTGAGCGTGTCTACACACACACATAGTTTCTTCTTTTATAAAAGCATAACCTTTACGTTTTGTGAGTATAAACACCAAAAAAATGTACTTGATATATATTTTTGGAGCACTGGCTATAACAAGTGGAGTTTTTAGCCAAGAAGACGCAACAACCGTACTGCCAGAGGTTCGAGGTAAGCTTTATTTGTTCAGAAACACACTCGTTCTCTCTCCTGCAGACACGAGCCTGTTGGATCTGTCCAAGCCTGTCTCTTTTCCTCCCTCAATAGAAGTGTTTGTAGCCGTGGGTTCATCTGTGAAGATCCCGTGCGCTGACGGAGAGGGAAAAGGGGTGGAGTGGAGATTCAACAGCTCAGTGCTCGTCTCAAGCCCTGTTCTCTCCATACAGAACACGAGTCTGAAGGACCGAGGCTCCTACACCTGCCACCAACCAAATGGAAACATCATACAAACTGTATCTCTAAATGTGGGATGTAGGTTGATGCTTATTTAAAGGAAGTCTGCTAAAAATGTCAGAGAGCTTAAACTGAAATTACATTGAAATTTCATTCTGTTTGCTCTATTTAGATCCGCCTTCTCCTCCGAATGTGAATTGTTGGTCTCCAAGTTACCCTAAAAGAGCAATCTGTTCCTGGACACTGACTCCAGATCCCATACTTCCAACATATTATATTACTACATACAGGTATCTGTATATTAAAATGCATTGGTACAATACAAAGTTTGAATTGTATATATATATATATATATATATATATATATTTGATGAATTTAAAATGTAGTATAATACACAGTAAAATCTCCAGAGTTAAATCAGCTCTGCTCAGAGTACATATGGTCCCTCTCTAAATAGTGTTAAAGTAACACTGAAAAAGAGTTAAAGTTAATGAATAATTAAGCAATTAATAAGGCTGTGACTGAAGTCAGTAGTTCTTGTGTTTCTCTTTTCTTCAGTGATTCTGCTTGTTAACAGCAGGTGTTCATCACTAATGCACAATCATCACTTAATAAATTGTTTAATTATCTCCTTAACTTTTAAGGTTACTTTAACACTATTTAGAGAGGGACCATATGTACTCTAAGCAGAGTTGATTTAACTCTGGGGATTTTGCTGTGTAGTTCAGAATATTTGCTTCTGAATTTAAATTTAGGAGCTTCTCAGAGCCACTCTCAAGTGCCCGTCAGTGTCAGAAACGGGCAGAAGGAGACAGGCAGTGTGTGCTGGAGGAACTGGAGATCTTCGCCAGAGAACCGTCTCTTCTCAACATCACAGCTGTTAATGCTCTGGGAAGCACAACATATATGTGGCCATTTATTTTTGAGCAGATAGGTGAGATTTTCATTGTACCGTTCCCTTTATTCCTCTGGTTTGCAAACAGTCTGTATTTTTATTTTTAAATATTATATAGGCTAATCAATATGGGGGAAAAATCTGAAAAAATATTCATGCACATAAATATTTACAGTGGCTTGTGAAAGTATTCAAATGTTTTTTTTTTTTTCACATTTTGTAATAAATTTGCAAAGTCATCACAGATCTGTTTCTTGTTGTCATTATGGTGTATGAAGTGTAGATTGATGTGAAAAAAAGTCATTTAAAGTAGTTTAACGTAAGGCAGAAACAACAAAATGTGAAAAAATGAAGGGGTTTGAACACTTTTGCAAGCTACTGTACTTTAATCTACAACACTACAGAAAATACTTTTGCTGCTTATCAGTGTTCACATCTGGATGCCTCTGCCATGAATGAGTGTTTTAATTCTCGTCTGTGGTGTGTTGTAGTGAAACCCGATCCTCCGGTGAATGTGAGCGTAATGGTAATGCCGGGCAGGAAGCTGTCAGTTCAGTGGGCTCCTCCACCCACCTGG
This sequence comes from Culter alburnus, assembly GCA_028476615.1. Lineage (NCBI taxonomy): Eukaryota > Metazoa > Chordata > Actinopteri > Cypriniformes > Xenocyprididae > Culter > Culter alburnus. The sequence goes on along the minus strand of JAOTNS010003973.1, from coordinate 231,076 downwards.
CCGGACCCCGTCAACTTTCTCCTGAAATACACAGTCAGATTCCACTGGGGCAAACCTGAGACGGCCAGAACTGTGAGATTCCTGTAGACAGTCTGCAATCATAGCTGTGAAGCACAATTAAAGCAGTATTTATACATCTTTCATTCTCTGTTTTCTAGCTTGGCCCGTATGAGTCTAACAAAATGGTTCTGAGTGGACTGGTGGCGGGAAGGACCTATTACATCCAAATATCTGCGAAGGACTTCCTGGATGACGGGCGGAGCAGTGACTGGAGTGCTCCGATACGAGCCACTATACCCATCAACTGACACCAATCACTAATCAACCTGAGCAGTTGTGTTTAGATGTTTATTATTGGTACCAGAAGGGTATCTGTTTATAAAGGCAATGATAACCAAATGCGGCTGAATGTGCAGAATGTTATTAATCTGAAAAATACAGAAGCTCCACCTGCAAATAATCACAAAGCTTGAAAGCATTTCAAGAGTTCTTATCTAAACTTTATTACTGGTTTGTGAAACAATAAAATCACACTTTATCAAGCAGCAAAAGAAAGACAAAAATTAATGACAGTTCTGATTTAGAAAAAGTTTCATTTGAAAATCACTTGATTGTTTTTAATAAAATAATGCTTTTAAAAGAATTTAAGTATATTGGTGTTTTACTAATCAAATCTTCTATTATAAGTGGTGTTTTGTTGTATTATTTATACACTATTATAGTATTTAGTAATATTTTCAATTAAACCTAATTTTTATATTTTCATTTAAGCTTAGATTTTTGTTGGTCTAAGTTTGCTATGTACTTGTCACTTTTTATTTTTAAATATTTATATTTAGCTTTAATTTTTAATTTAAGTTTTAGCTTTAGTCATTTTAGCACTTTGACTTAAACTTATTTCAGTTAGTTGCAAAGGCAACATTTTGTATTTTCATTTAAGTCTGTTAAGGTTATGGTGTTTCATCTAATTTTTATATTTTATTAGATTGTTATTTATTTCAGCTTTATTTCAATTTAAAAATACATTTTTAATTGTTTTAGTTTTCGTTAACAATAACAATTATTATGAGCCCATTCAGAAAATAATTCAAGGAATAGTTCACACAAAAATTAAATAATCCACATGAATTGAAATTGCATGGGGAAAAATGACTGGTTTGACCAGTTCAAAACTTCTCATGTTAGAGAGAAAAAAGGTTTTGAATGAGAGTGAGTGAAAGATGATCTATCCCTTTAAATAAAATAAATCTCTTTGTACAAAATCAGGGCTGGGTGATATGGCCAAAAATATTATCACAATTCTTTTTCCCCCCATATCAGTCGGTATCGATATTTACTGCAATATTATTTAGCATTAATTAGGAAGGAAATGTTTTCCACATATTTGATAGTATGGAAGCATGTTTCCACCACTAAATAAAGAAATAAAAAAGGTAATTGTGACTTTTTATCTCACAATTCTGACTTAATTTCTCAAACTGCGAGATTACTGCGAGATTTAAACTCGTAATTGCAAGTTATAAAGTCAAGTCATTCAAAGTTTTTTCTTGCAATTGTGTGTTTTTATCATGCAATTCTGGCTTTATAACTTGCAATTGTGAAAAAAAAAGTAGCAATTACCTTTTTATTTTTTATTTTATGGCGGAAACAAGCTTGCATTTGTTAGAGCTAGAGAATGAATGAAACATAACTTGTTTGTTTACAATTAAACTACTAAAAAGTAGCTACTGTTTAATTTAGGGTCCCATTAAATCCATTAAATTTTCCCTAAATTCTATTTCCCATTTTTTTTTCTGAATTCCATAAAGTTTTATGATTTATTACAATTTATCATCAAAAATGGTGTCTAATTAAATAAATTAATAAAACGTTAACAGTTTAATCAATCTTTTAAAATGTAATCAAATGAAAATATAACAATTAACAAAACATTGCATTTTTATTTTTGATCAGATAAGATACTGCACAACTGTAAGTATTTTTTTTAAAAAAATACTAATATTATTACCATAACTTTAAGAATTACATTTTAGTACACAATTGTAATATATTTCTGTCGTTATTTCTTCAAGTTAAACCGAACTTTTATTTTGACGGTTTGTCGGGAAGATCTTTTAGTCTCAGTTTCAACATGTATTTGACGGTAGTTTTTCTCAAATTAAATGGTAAAAAGCTTGTGAAGTCAAAGCGGCTCATTTCTTCATATACAGAGAAACAGATGCAGAAAACACAGTGAGCGTCATGCTTGTTTGAGTTTGTGTAGCAGACGAAACTACGGCACTCATTCACACTGACACACAGAACATGACTGGCTGTTGTGAGTTTATTTCTGCTGTGTGTGATTGGCTGTTAGATTAAACCATGTCCTTTAATATTCATAATCCCCGCATCGCCTCATTTTCACGTGTTTGTGTGTTCTGATGTCACAAGGCGACGGCGCAACCGAACCTCACAGCAGCAACTTGATAAATAGCATTGTAATGTTTGAAGCAGATGTCTTATCAAATGAGCGGCTCATTCATAATCATATCTCATCTTCACACAACAAGCTCAGTGCTGAACAGGGGCGGAGCTACAGAAGGTCTATATCGAACATTTTTTCTATCGCTATCGATACCGTTGTTTAATACCAATACCGTTTTATCGCCTGATACTTGACTTCATTTTTTCCCTCAACATCTAAACAGCCAAATCCTGTTTTTAGCATTGCATGAATTCAGTCTAATACATCAACAATCAGCGGCGTTACAAACTCGGAATGACGGACACCCAGGGAGAACGACGGAGCGCGAGGCAGGTGCGCCGTCACCTTCTCCGGGCTGTGCGTGCCTGGGCCAGGCTTCCGCGTGGCATCGATGGGAATATTGTGACGGCTTTGCATGGAGAAAGAAGGCTGTCTGTTCAAGTAAACACTGGGGTCGGTGCTGTTGTAGCGGCCGGGCCCCGGGGTCATGGACAGATCCTCCGCCGGACCGCCGGCTGTCCTGCGCGCTGACATGCTGAAGCTGGCGCTGGAGGATTTGTTTGGGACGTGGGAGCCGAAGAGGTTGGGTAAGGTGTAGCGGTTGGGCGCGGGTACGGGATCCACACTGCGGTAACGCGTCCGGAAGGCCATGGTGTAAGACGGAGGTCTGTGGTGAAAGTTCAAAGGTGGAGCTTTCTCAGGACTGTAGGCTCCCGGTCCAGGAGTCTGGAATGAACCAGCTGGTCAGGAACAGAGAATCAACAGCTGCTTAAGATGATGACAGAAAATATGCTATTTAGCAGTACTTTCTAAATACACATTACCAAGATTCATCAGTGCATGTTTAAGCCCGGGACACAAAAAACTGCGCTTCAACACACCCCTTTATATACTTCAGTATATCTTTAATTAGACCTCAGCACTACTTCCACATAAGTAAAGTGCATTAAGTACAAAATTAGTTTAATTTAGCAGACTTTAAATATACCAGTTTAGAATACCAAAAGTACAATTGCAGGGTATTTTTATTTAGCACATAAATATATAAATGTATTTGTAGTATACTTAGCTCAAAATAAACGTATTTCAAATACATTTTAGTATTTTTTTTCACTAGGCAATAGTCTATTTTCGTCAATCAGATTGGGAAACTGAAACTTGGACTGCAAACTGATATACAAACCTTAAACAAACACTCTTCTTCATTCCAGTCGGCTCATGTTATTATGAAAATATTCATGAATTGAATGCTCAGGTAAGATAATAAAATCATACAAAAACCATAAAAAATGTGAATGACATAAACTAATTTAAATCAATAGATAAATTTAAAGCTATTGATTTAAAAATATTGATTATGTACACTAAAAAATGCTTGGTTGAAAACAACCCAAGTTGGATTAAAAATTGTTTTAACCCAGCGATTGGGTTAAATGTTTGCCCAACCTGCCGGGTAGTTTTATTTAACTCAACTATTGTTTAAAAAAAAACTGTATTGCTCGCTTAAAATGAACCTAATGAATGTTGGAAATGAACATTTATTACTAAGTTTAATGAATAGTAATTAAACAATAAATATTTTTAAATTGCTTATTAATAAATGTTCACCTTTTGATTATTATTGTTTCCTCTAGTAATATGTGTCTGATTTTTAATTTCCAACATATTTTGTGTTCATTTTAAGGCAGACATATAGTCATTTTTAAACAATAGTTGAGTTTAATAAAATTACCCAGCAGGTTGGGCAAACATTTAACTCAACCGCTGGGTTAAAACAACCCAATCAATGGGTTTGTTCATTTTTCAACCCAACTTGGGTTGATTTTAACTCAGCATTTTTTAGAGTGTATATAGAAACAACATATATTATAATACAATATTTACAGTAAGTGGTTTATTACGTCATTCACACCACATTGAAAGGGTGATAAAGAATTTTTTGGCATGATTTGCTAGGTTTGATTCTGATTAGGGGAAATTTCCTTGCAGAATCACTGGGTAACCTGCTGTTAAAAGTGATTATTTAAAAAGTAAAATGAATTAAAGTGGGCTGGTGGATTCAAAAAAAAGCATATATACCATCAATTAACAACCTGGACTTTGAGTTATGAAAATGTTCTTGATACAGTAATAAACAGGTATGTTTAATAAAAAAGATCAGATCAGATGAAAACCCACCTGTCTTCTTCTTTCTTCCCAGCATGGAGTACGATGGCGTACCGTCTTTGCCAAAGCGTGTCATTTTGGCATCTACATGATACTGCGGTCCTGGACTGGAATCCACTGACACCACTATTCAAAAACAGCATTATGGGAAAACAAGCAGAATTTACTCATTTACATTTGGTAGACATGCAAAGCAACATAAATTTAATTAGGCTCAAGCGTTCCTCGCAGCGCTCTACTGTTCGAAATGCTTTTTAACATTAATTAAAAATGGATCTAAATCAAGCATATGGATTTTATTAGCTTAATACGCCAGAGAAATCACATTTATCATTTTATTGCATGCCGTTGTTTGTGATTTAAAGCCCAGATGTGTATTAATACTTTGATCAAAATGGGTGTTCTCAACCCGCTCCAATTCCTTCCAAACAAGTGTTACATGTCACTAATTAGGCGTGTAAGTGTGTGCCTGAGTGTAAATCCACCTACTATTTCAGTACGGCGCTGCAGACATTAATTAATCTATAAAATTATCAGTCCATACAAGTGTCATGTTGATATATATGTATTTTCTGCATGAACAAGCATGTTAAAAGCATTCTCGAGTGATTAAACCTAGCATTAGTTGAGTGGATCATGTCATCTGTCAGAGTGAGAAGTGTCTGATTTCATGTCGTGTCACTCACTGTTGCTGCTCATGCGGCTGTGGAAGGAATAGGCTGGACTGCTGGGTTTGGTGTAGTCGTGGTTTATGTAACCGATAGTGGGCGGAAGAGCGTAACGCCCGGGACCGGGTCCTGCGGGAACACACAAAAACATGCCGTGCAGAGCCTTTTAGGGTTACACTTTATTTTAAGGTGATGCAGTTACTCACATAAGTACTGAGTAATATTAATTAACTACATGTTCTTACTATAGAGTTATGCTTAGTGTTAGTTACTAAGTTAGTTATGCATAATTTACTGTTATTACTCTTCTGGAAAGCAGGGGGGAGCAGCAGCTCATTTGCATTTAAAGATACATGCATGAAAACAACATGTTCTCTTTTACGCTTGAATGGCCAAAAACACACAAAATTATGCCAAAATGCTGGTTTTGTGGAGTATCCTTGTAAGCACAGTCTCAAATGAGTTAAATAAAGACTTAAATGAAAGTAAAAAGTGAGGAAATGGAATACATGTGCGGCAGCTCTTAAAGTGACAGCAGCCTAATAAACCTGCTGCTGTCTGTGTCATTAATGATAATCAAAGAACAAAAGACAAAGAGAAATCACTCTCTGCTCTCGACTGAATAACTTTGATAGCTTTAATAAGGATTATTCTATATCTAATTTATAATTTATGCAGTGAATACTGTTAAGTTTTTGATAACTTTATTCAATTTCCTACCTGTTGGATCAAATATTTAAAATATACTGTCTTTATGTTGTTTTTAACTAATTTGGAGATTAAATGTGAAATTATTACAATATAAAATATATTAAAAACTTTAATGTTAGATGTGATTAATCGCGATTAATCACAGAAAAAATGTGATTAATTTAGTTTTTTTTTTTCTATTGACAAGTAATGTGTAACTATGTCACCTTAAAATACATTGTTACCATTTTAGCATTTATTACTGGAACTGTGTTGGGTAATTCATGGAAAACAGTTAGTAAATACTGTATTGGTTATCAATCATTATGTGGGGTAAAAAAACGAAAAAAAAACTTGTTGTATTACCAATGGGACTTACGGGTAAAATAAAGGTAAATAATAAATAAATTATGGTTGTATAAGCAGGGTTATTATCACTAGACTAGAACTATTAACTATTATTTTTATTAAATGAAATAAAGATGGAAAAACTTGAATGAAAAAAAAATCAAAACTGAATTAAGTTTAAGTTGAAGCACAAAAAATTACTAACTGGAAAAACAAAAACTGAAATAAAAATAAATTAAGCCTAAATAATATTATATTACATAATAAAATGACTAAAAATGAAAACCGAAAATATAAAAATGAAAACTAATTAAAATTAAAAAAAAAAAAAAACTATAATAGTATTTAAATAATACTAGAATAACATTGTTTATAAATGATTGTACAGTAATAACTGATTACAGATACATGGCTGATTAATTTTGTCAGACAATATGAGTTATACATCTGCTATCTACATTCCTCAGAGTCATTTCCTTTTTTATTAAATCTAAAATAAAACTATGGAATGTGATTCATGCGAGACATAAAAGGTCACACATGCTGCGCACATTTCTAAAGTCCAGGAGAACCCTGCCTGTAAACTTTCATTTGAAATCGTTTGAATTTTGTTACACAGTTAAATGTCACACCTTTTCAAAGCTTTGAAACAGACAAAAGAAGTTCTATTCTCAGAATGATACAAGCAGGTGTTTCAATAAAAGACCGAACTGACAGTTTCTTTCATCAAACTGCCAATCCACTGTCAGGAGCCAAAGAGGAGCATGCGGTGCATGTCTGAACTACTTACAAAGCCCTGCGCTAAAATAAATCGTCAGATCTCCTCGCTTTGCTGAATAATTCTTTCGACACAATCATTTCCACAAATGAATATCCTGAAATGAGCAGTCACAAACTCACCTCGTTCCCTGCCGGCGATGATGGGCCGCCGTCTCACCACTTCCCCCATGCCGATTATATTTTCTGGCTAGCTTAAAGAACCCACAGCAAAATCGGCAGCAAGAGTGTTCAAGGAGGTCCAGTAAAGGTTGAAGTTTCAGTTTAGACACACTGGAGAGATACAACTGCAGCCTGAATTATAAATGAATCGTACAAGCACAAGAAACCTTATCCTTGTCCAGGCTACAAGAACTTCCATCTCAATATCTTTACGCATAACAGATTTCCAAACATCCATCACTGAGTACAAAAGAACACCTGCACTTACACCTTGGCAACTTCTGTGTAATTGACAGCTAATGAACTAATTACACAATGTGAGACAGTCAACAACTGTGTGAAATTACTGATAGAACCACTTTATTCTTTAAAATCTGCCTCGAATGTACTTTCCATCAACTTGTGAAATAAAAATATTGGTAACACTTTACATTAAGGTCTGATTAGTTAACATTAGTTAAAGCATTAACTAACAATTATAAATACAACATTTACTAATGTTAGATAATAAAAATGTGAGTTCAAAGTGCATTATTAACAGATGCAACTTTTGCTTGATTTTAAATTTCGCTTTGGATAAAAACGTCTGCCAAATGAATAAATGTAACTGTATTAGTAAATGTTGAGATTAAGATTAATAAATGCAGTAAAGGTAATGTTTGTTAGTTCATGTTAAACTAATGTAGTTAACTAATAAAACCTTATTGTAAAGTGTTACTGAAATATTTTCACCACATTCATAATTTAAAGGAAATATCAGGGACTTTCAAAAGTGTGATTTCCAGGCCAATCAAATTTTAAAATGACATTTTTTTACACTTTATTTTATGGAAGCTTGTTTTCGGCTCAAAATTGCGTGATATAAAGTCAGAATTGCGAGTTAAAGTCAGAATTATGAGATATAAAGTCAGAATTGTGAGATATAAAGTCAGAATTGTGAGTTATAAAGTCAGAATTTAGAGTTAAAATCAGAATTATGAGATATAAAGTCAGAATTGCGAATTCTTAAATCAGAATTGCGAGATATAAAGTTAGAAGTGTGACTTAAAGTCAGAATTTGAGTTAAAAATTAAGAATTGCGAAGTCTTAAGTCAGAATTGTGAGATATAAGTCAGAATTGTGAGAGTATAAAGTCAAATTGCCCAGAATATAAAGTCGAGATATAAAGTCAGAATTATGAGATATAAAGTCAGAATTGCGAGTTACAAAGTCAGAATTGCGTGATATAAAGTCAGAAGTGTGAGATAAAAAGTCGCAATTACCTTTTTTATTTTTTATTTAGTGGCAGAAACAAGCTTCCATATTATTTTAGGGTCCACTTTAGACATTCTACTAACTATAAGTAACTTTGCACCTACATGTAAACTAACTCACATTTGAGTATTAGTAGAGTTTTAGGTTAGGGTTCGGGTTAATAGAATAATTTTACATGTAGTGTCAGTAGAATCAACTACATGTATAGTTATAGTAGAATGTCTGTTAGGGAGCATCAAAATAAAGTCTTAGCAGATATTAAGCAGACAGTCTATTAATACTCTAATGACTACTAGTTGTCATGTAGTTGCAAAGTTACATATAGTTAGTAGAATGTGGACCACCTAAATAAAGTGTAACTCATTGTTTATTGAAAATGAATGACAGTTCAAAAGGTTAGTGGGTGAACCCTGATGAAGAAAGCATAAAATGGATACATTACATCGATAGAATCCGTCAAACTCGCTGTTCCCATGGACACCTTTCAACCAGTATTCAAAACAAATGAAACGTCTGGAACCTGCTCTCGTTTCTGTGGCATAGTTTTACAGTAGGACGTCCCATATCACGTTACTCTGATTTAACAGTGTGAAGCTGCTTCAAACTAGTGATGCATTGCTTTAAAACAGCTCTAAACTGATGAAATACTGTGAAAAATGTAAGAAAGTGTGTCTGGTGAAAGCAGAGACATCATCCCTGACCAGTGAGCGGACATTAAACATTAACCTGCTGTATCTTCAGACTCATGTAGAAGCGGGTAACACTACAGCTGACCTCTGGCATGCAGCCGGAGAGGACTAAAGAGCCGTAGGTCAAGTTACCTTTGAGTTGAGAAAATTAAGCATCTAAACAGATCCGTCTCCTGGTTTGCATATAGCTGCTCATCATCAGCATACACTCCAAGAGTTTGATACCTCACGAGCTTTAAATAAAAAGCAGGGAATGTCATTCTGAAACTTGATACTGAGCATATTATTGATCTCTGTACCATGAAAGTGCTTGAGTACTCACTTTACAAACACTTATATGTGAAATAATACTCGGGATTATGGTTACAGTTAGAAGAGCATAGACTGTATTTTATTTTATGAACCGTATTTATTTGAATGTCAAGAAATCACACAGCTAAAATGTTAAGGACTCTAAACCCAATGGCCTAAAGTGTTTTATTTTTTGTTCTTTGTGGGTGTCACTTAGGGAAAAGTGAAATACTGACCGTGGAAGAGGCCAGTGTAAGAGCGCTAATTTAACCAGACAACTGCTCTACACACATTCATCTTCTTCCCTGTAGAGAATCACGCTCTGGCAAAACACTTCTGCTTTGTGCAGTTGTGATTACTGCCATTTCTGGATCTGTTTGGAATTTTTGTTCTTCTTAAAAACTTGTTTCAAAACCAGTATTGTTGTCTTGATTTCTAAGTAAAAATATCTAAACATTCATAAACATAAATAACCTTGAGAGGAAAAAATTGACTTGAAAAATAGTCTTGTTTTCAGAGTAAGTTGTAAAAAGTAAAGATGTAAAAACTAATTCTTATTACCCTAATTGTCTTTTACTTGTTTAAGCATACATCTAACAAAATGTGTTGATCTTAAAGCCTAAAACAAGAAATACAAACATGTGGTCTCTGAAAACAAGTCTTAGTATCTTAAAAAAGTGTTGTCAAAAGTACCGACTTCGGCATAAAATATGTCTCTGATTGGCCATTGAGTTCACATGCTCACAGATATGTTCTTGATTGAGTTCACATGCTCAACAGATATGTCTCTGACTGACCATTGAGTTCACACACTCAACAGATATGTCTCTGATTGACCATTGAGTTCACAGGCTCAACAGATACGTCTCTGATTGCCTGTTCATTCACAGATATGTCTCTGATTGCCATTGAGTTCACATGCTCAACAGGATTTGACATTCTCAACAGAATGTCTCTTGGCCCATTGAGATTTGACAAAACAGATATGTCTCTGATTCTTTGCTCAACAGATACGTCTCTCATGCTCAACAGATATGTCTCTGATTGGCCATTGAGCTCAACCTCAACAGATGCGGTGACCATTGAGTTCACCACTCACAGATATGTCTCTGATTGCCATTGAGTTTGCTCAACAGATATGTCTCTGATTGACCATTGAGTTCACATCTCAACAGATACGTCTGATTGAGTGAGTTCAGCTCAACAGATATGTCTGATTGGCCATTGAGTTCACATGCTCACAGATCTGTCTCAACTTTGATTGACCATTGAGTTCACATCACCTCAACATACGTCTTTGATGACCATTGAGTTCACATGCTCAACAATACGTCTTTGAATTGAGATGCTCAACAAATGTCTCTGATTGGCCATTGACATTCAACAGATACGTCTGATTGCCAGTTCAGCTCACAGATATGTCTCTGATTGCCATTGAGTTCCATTCAACAGATACGTCTTGGCTTGACCATTGAGTTCACTCAACAGATATGTCTCTGATTGGCCATTGATCCACACTCTCTGATTGTTGAGTTGCTCAACAGATACGTCTTTGATTGACCATTGAGTTCAACAGATATGTCTTGAGCATTGAGTTTGCTCAACAGATACGTCTTGATTGACCATTGAGTTTCAACATATTGATTGCATTGACATGCAGATACGTCTTTGATTGATTGAGTTCATGCGCTCACAGATATGTGATTGGCATTGACACGCTCAACAGATACGTCTTTGATTGACCATTGAGTTCATGCGCTCAACAGATATGTCTCTGATTGGCCATTGAGTTCACATGCTCAACAGATATGATTGACCATTGAGTTCATTCAACGATACCATTGAGTTCACACGCTCAACAGATACGTCTTTGATTGACCCATTTCAACAGATATGTTCATTGAGTTCGCTCAACAGATATGTCTCACATTGAGGCTCAACAGATACGTCTTGATTGGCCATTGAGATGGATCTTTGATTGACCAGAGCTCACAGATACGTCTTTGATTGACCCAGCTCAACAAGATTCTTTCAACAGATATGTTGATTTACTGGCTCGTCTTGAAATTGAGTTCTCAACAATACTGACATTGATTGAGATATTCACATTGAGTTCACATGCTCAACAGATATGTCTCTGATTGACCATTGAGTTCACGCGCTCAACAGATACATCTGTGATTGCCTATAATGATTAACGCTTCAAAGCATGTTGTAAACAGGCATCTTTGCTCTTAACGGTGTGCTTACACACAGGAGTGTTTGATATCCCTAATATATCCACTGAAAGACGCCTGCTTTCAAACACTCCTACTTTCAAAACGCTTTCAAATTCAAACATTCCCGTGTGCTTTCAAACGCTCCCATGCATTGATCATTGTACCCAATCACAGACATATCTGATGAACACAATGGCCAATCAGAGGTGTTTATGAATCTGCTCAACAGCGCTCAAAGCGTCACATATTTACATTTCAGTACTTGGTATTGAAGTCTGTACTTTTGACAAGTGGAATTATCCTGCTTTGTATGATTCCTAGATATGTTTATAAGACAAAAATACTGACTTACTTTTCTGTCAAAAAGTTCAGAAGTTCATAAGTTTCATCTCAAAGAAGGATTTTATAAACAATATTAGGGTTTAACAATTCAGTCAATAATAATATAATCTACCTACAATTAACTTAAAGAGACAAAACATAACTTTAAATTTAAATATGCGGATACAATTCAGTACAAAAATAAAAGCAGTAAAATGTCTCAATACATAAAATTATTTTCAAACAGTTCAATGCTACAAACACAGTTACAGTTCTGTAACCGCAACATCGGCCAAAACTTTCCTCTCCATTCATTAAATGGCCGTTTTATGAGTCCACTCTATGTTTCCAACATGTTAACTTTGTCGTGATGTAGATCCTGAATATAGTGAATGTCAGTTTCATAGGTCTGTTTCTATGTATTGATATGTTCAGCATTGCATTGCAACAACGACCGGTTAGAAATAAGAGACTAAAAGTGGCAAGTTGTTCTGTGAGGTATACCTGTCAGATTCTTTAGTATAGTCACAACTGACACACTCCAACATTCATGAAAGGTACCTTTGGTGAAACTGGATGGTCTGACTATTCATTTCCAGTCTTGAAGTTACACAAACCGTTGGCTGAAAAACATCCAGGCATTTTCCATTTGTCCATGAGGAACCTTTTTAACATACAGGTTGGCTAAAGTTAGCAAGATCTGAAAACGTTACAGGTCCACGTACAGACCATGTGTCACGTCTGGCTCGTGCATAGCCGTCATCTAAGTAAATGTGCAAATTATGACCTGTAATTAATCGCTCCCCGACACGATCAAGAACTTGTCTCCACGGATATAGTCCACTTGACATGATTCAGTTTGTTTTCCTGTATAATAAGGCACTATAGAGAACTGCACAATTCAATCTGTGTCCCAGGGACCAAATGCCTGTCACCTTTTGTCGTTTGAACATCCCGTTTTGAGTCCAGCTGTACTTTGACTTTCTTGCACTGAGCCAAGCAGCGGTCTGGAAAATGAATTCTTCCACAGTGTGCTGTTGTTGTTAAATGTTCTGCCTGCCAGGAGCGACGTGCTATGATTTATCTCCTTGAAGAACCTGAAAGCAGACAATATTACAGTAATCAGATAAACGCCCCAGAACACGAAAGGCTTCAAATAGCCATTCAAAAACAATCTGAGATCAGGGTTCCTGCACGGATTGCGATGGCAAAAAATGATAGTTAAAAAAGCCATATTTGCGGTGTAGATATTCTACACAGGCTTATCTCTTATTGGTAACGTCACGACGTGGCGGCAGATCATCTGATATGATGTAGACTCTAGTTTTTAATCAAATTAAGCATACACCATTTGTCTTGTTTAACACGTTCATTTTGTCAACATTTGCTATACCCAGCAAAGTAAACGAAAGAAGTTTGATTCACACAAAAGTATTTTCTGCAAGCTTTTTTCAAGGTACATTTAGGTGTCTTTCCCAAAAAGGACACTTGAAGATTCAAAAAGTACACCAAATAACCAAATGATATAAGGAGTCCATATAATTCATAAATGTATGCACATCAAAGCACCAAATATTACAGAAACTTTCAGAATTCACGGTGTACAGTATGTGTACAGTGCAACAGCAAAGATCTTGTTTGCAGTTTAGACAAGTTGCAATTGATTACAATCCGCATCCATCAAAACTTTACTAGCGAGACGCTGGTTTGCTTTATCCAGCCGAGAAACGTAGTTTGCATAGTTTGGCTATACTCAGCGTGATGTGTGAGGGCTCGCACTCTTCAGAAACAATCACAGAATATGACAGAGCTCGTGTTTTAAAGCGAAACACACACAGGAATAAATAATTCACTGAAAACACAACGTGAGTCTCTATTCTCTCTGTCATCTCTGATGATGTAATCAGCCTGGTTTTCTTTACGTTAGCGCTGTTTTGGACTGATTGTTTGAATGAATTTGCTTACTGCATCATTGGACTGAAAACTTTCTGATCACAAACAGAGAAGCGAAATCAACTTATTGAAGGGTTAAAATAGAAACTTTCTCCTTCCAGGGTTTCAGGTGCTGGTAGATGCTCAGTGCGATAAACTCCCAACTTCTAAAATATCATCTAACTGTGTGACATAAATCATGTTAATGATGCAATTTCACATGCTTCATTTGCATTATTTGTGTTAAAATATTTTAACGTGTTAAAGATTTTTTAATTAATCAAATGCGTGAGGGCTCGTTCATACAGCATTCAGCGTTTTTGCTTCGATAAATGCGAGATGCAGGTAGTGGAATTAGGAAAAACGCAACGTCTCGAAAGTTTTTTAAAATTGATTTTAGCCATCATGCACGAGATGCTGCAAAAGACACAAGACGTGAGCACAACGGTCATACATGCCCGTCTACCACGTGTTTCCATAGAAAAACGATGGTGATTACAGCTAGTGATTACAGTTTAAAGTTATAGTTATGGATATTTTTCTTACAAAAACCCATTGCTTCGATTCAGAAGGCTTTTATTAACCTCCTGGAGTCGTATGGATTACTTTTATGATGGATGGACTATCCCTTTAATGTGTTAACGTTGACAGCCCTAGTTTTTTGTATAACACAGATCACAACACACGCAAATGGTCTCTGCTGGGAATATTTTGGAGTGAACGACAATCCCTGTCATTTCCAAAACAAGATTACTGTGGAATCTGACAGATGTGAGCTCTGAACAAAATACATGTTGAATGAAATGTCATTACTGAAGTTTATTTAAACAGTCCGGTTTACTTCAATGGTTTATGAAAAGTTACCTGAAATCATATGAGTCGCCTGGTGTTATTTACTTCTGTGGTTACCGAGCAAAACACAGGAAACTCAGTACAATAACACAAGAAGCACTTTAATTCAATTAACTCGGGTAACTCCAATAACTCAGAGCAATGGATCCAGTCTCACAGTGTTATGAGAGCAAATATTCCTGGCATAACACGGTCAAAGAAACGAAAGCTGAAGAAAACCAGACTCTTAAACCGTGATTAATGGGGTGTGATTTAAAAACATGTAGAATGTGAAGGAAAATCTCCTTACCTACCTGGTTGCGTGTTTTGTGGGATTTCTGCAGCCAGACCCGCCACTGATCATAAAGTTTGATGCTCATACCGCTGCAACCATAGGCGTGTTTGCGCACCCAGCCGAAGAACTGCTTCAAGTCCCGCCGCAGCGTGGAGTTCTGCTGCCCTGCCTTCGAGTCACATGACCCCGTCAGGAGTCGCGCTCTGCAGGGCGAAAGACAGAAATCAACACGCGTCCGTCCAGGGAGACAATCGTGCACACATCAAGCTTATCACAGATACAGGCCACAGTTTACACAGCCAACCAAACACAAGTTGGGATAAAAATAAATCCTTTTCCATTTTAAATAAACAGCATGTTTCTGAGCTCCAGATGTGGGCTGCCCCAGAAGAGTTAATGTGCAGAGGAGTTAATCTGTTAATCTCCAGAAACAATCCTCTGAAAAAATACATCCAACACTCCCCCGTTGCTCTCTGGCAAGCCACAAAATGGGGAGAGATGTATGACTGAAGTAATGCGTTGCATGTGCTAGTTGGTGTCTGCTGGACCGAGCATCGTCTCCGAAATATGTATCTGATTATCGTATGGACGGCACGACACTTCCAAAATGTGAAAATATGATGAAGGTCAGCGAAGGCAACATCTCAATCCAACTCTCGCTGCTACCATTTAACTAGAGACCCTGGATAGATGTATTTCTTTTCTATGTTGGTTTTGGGATTTCTGCTATTTTTGATAACAAAAACTGTTAAATAAGGCAGGAAATATTTGGTAAATAAGGCGAGCTTGAATCAAACTCATATTTTCCCCATTGCACTGCAAGACTGCTAGGCCAGTCCAAGATTAAAACAATTATAATTTCATAATCTGCATGAATGGATATTCAAACACAATAATTGCTATTGACAATCCTCATTTTTGCTGCGTGAGATTCTCCAGCTTTGTTGATGTTGAGCTGTTAAAGCTCCGCCCTCTTCTGGAAAGGGGGCGGGAGCAGCAGCTCATTTGCATTTAAAGGGACACACACACAAAACGGCGTGTTTTTGCTCACACCCAAATAGAGGCAAATTTGACAAGCTATAATAAATGATCTGTGGGGTATTTTGAGCTGAAACTTCACACACATTCTGGAGACACCAGAGACTGATATTACATCTTGTGAAAGGGGCGTTATAGGTCCCCTGCAACAAAAAAAGCAAAGCGAAACCACTGTACTTTGATATTTACCTGGTACTTTTAAGAAATACCATGGTAAACTTCCAAAGAAGTTTGCAAGGATAGCGTAAATGATATTTCTCTCACCGCTGTGTGGTGTTGAGGCTGCAGTAGGGTGACTCCAGTCACTCCAAATCCCTGCTTTCCTAGATCCCAGAATCCCTACTGGATTACAGCGCACCTGCACAAAATACACTGTGCCCGGCCGCAACCCCGCCAGCCTGCAGGAAGTCTGGTTCCCAACATCATCCACCACCTGCAGAGAAAGACACCCAAAACAGTCTGTTACATCAAACACCTACAGCGGCCACACACACACACACCGTTACCCTAACGGGCATATTTAATGTTCTCTATAAGAAGAAAAAAAGCCATTCACTTTCAAAATCCTTAAGCAAGTTCACACAAGCTCATCTACAAAGAAGAACAAAAAAGAAATTTCCCCCCTTTTGTGCTCCTGCGGGATACACCAACATATATCAGAGACAAAGACAGGGACACACACATCAATAATTGTCCTGCCTTCTGGCTCTACATACACACACGAGCATCAACACTACCCCGAGAGGAAATCTGTTATCTGTTACTTATTACAGATTGAGTAATTGCACGGGTGCAGACAGCATCAACAGGGCCATGCCAGGCTCGATTCCTCCTGCTTCCTAAAGCAGAGGTAGAGTCGGGATTCAGGAATGTGGGAACGGCCTGGGCCCCTGTAATTATTTACAATCCCGGTTCCCCTGAATCAGTCGCTCCATTTCCATACTCACATTTCAAAAGCTACAAACACGGTTAATATGCACGGCTCCGTAATCCGAGCAGTGTCATTACTATTGGAACGTGATGAGTGGCAGAATGTTAACATCATCAGGTTGGCGTGTAACAGGCACGCTGGGTAATTATTTCCCGTCGTACAGACTATGTAAGCAGTTGAGAACGGCCCGGGTGATAATACGGCTTTCTAACGCACTTTGAAAACAACGGATCGTCTGCTGTGTTGTGCTTTTGATGGTCACTGTCATGTTTTGATTTTGCTCTGATGGGTAAAGGGGGGGATTATGTAACCCAACTCTGCCCAGCCTCAGGAAACCTGCCAACTGATTGGATCCATATGAGCGGAATGGGGACAGAGAAAGCTTAAGTTTATTTGAAGCCCTAAAGTTTAGCCGGACTCTTCCGTGGCCGGAGGACTGGAAACCATGTGCTGTTCTGCTACAGCTGGAAATGACGTTTCAGACAAGTAATACAAACAGCACAAATTCTACGGAAACATGGCTGTTATCTTTCGAACCGCTCTAATTAATCATTGCTCCGCTCTGCAAATGCTTTCGAATTCAGATACTGACATTGGCTCACAATCTGCACTACAAAAACAAGAGTGTGTGGCGGTGGGAAGATGGTGCCAGTAATGAGGATGATGGTATTGTATGATGGAGAGATTCTGTACCTTCCAGTCGCTGCTCTCCTCCAGTCTGTATCTGATCTGATATTTGGCCTGAAAGAGGAAGTCTTTCAGAGCAGGCGGCGTCCCCCAGCGCACGGTCAGCTGGTCCTCCAGGTCTCCCACTCGACTCACCGTCACGTCCGTCGGTGGATCTGTCGTCACTGGAGAGGAAAACAAACAAACAACAGAATAAGACTGAGACACTGCGACAAAAACACCTTATTCTTGATTTCTTGAACTGGAATTGTTGGAAATGGATCTGTCTATCCATCCATTTACCCATCCATCAATCCATCCATCCATCCATTCCCATCCATCCATCCATCCATCCATCCATCCATCCATCCCATCCATCCATCCATCCATCCATCCATCCATCCATCATTCCATCCATCCATCCATCATCCATCCCTCTGTCTATCCATCCATTCATTCATTCATTCATTCATTCATTCATTCATTCCATCCATCCTCTGTCTATCCATCCATTTACCCATCCATCCATCCATCCATCCATTCATTCATTCATCCATCCATCCTCTGTCTATCCATCCATTTATCCATCCATCCATTCATCCATCCATCATCCTCTGTCATCCATCCATCCATCCATCCATCCATTCATTCATTCATCCATCTCATCCATCCATCCATCCATCCTTTCATCCATCATCCATCCTCCACCACACCCACCCATCCATCCATCCTCTGTCTACCCATCCATTTACCCATCCATCCATCCATCCATCCATCCATCCATCCATCCATCCAACCTCTATTCATCCATCCATATCCATCATCCAATCTATCCATCCCTCCATCCATCTATCCCATCCATCATCCATCCATCCATCCTCTATCATCCCATCCATCCATCCATCCATCATCCACCATCATCCATCCATTCCATCCATCCATCTATCACATCCATCCATCCATCCATCCATCCATCCATCCAACCTCCATCCACCATCCATCCATCCATCCATCCATCCATCATCCATCCATATCCATCCATCCATCATCCATCATCATCCTCCATTCATCCATCATCATCCATCATCCATCCATCATCCATCCACCATCCATCCTCTATCCATCCATCCATCCATCCATCATCCATCTATCCTTGCATCCATCCATCCATCCATCCATCCATCCCATCCCATCCATCCATCCATCCATCCATCCATCCATCCATCCATCCAACCACCCATCATCCATCCATCCATTCATCCATCCATCCACTATCATCCATCTACATCTCCATCTATCCATCCATCTGTCCATCCATCCATCCATCCAACTATCCATCTATTTGTCCATTCATTCATCCACCCATCCATCCATCCATCTGTCCGTCCATTCATACATCCTTCCATCCTCTATCCATCCATCCATCCATTCATCCCTCCTTCATCCATCCATCCATCCTTTATCCATTCATTCCATCTATCAATCCATCCATCCATCCATCCATCCTCTATCTATCTATCTATCTATCCTTTGTATTGTAATTCAGTTTAATCCTACTTCAAATTTCAATTCTGCATCCTGTTTATGAACTCTGCATTAAATAAATAACACACTAATAGACTGGCAAAGAAAAATGGATTCAATTAATGTCATGGCAGTCTAAAATGTACAGAAAAGACAGAAACACACAATTTCTGTCCATCCACAACTACTGATTATTTCAATATTTAGTATAGTAGATATCCTGCTCTCCCAGAACTCTAGTCTGCCTCAAAAACAAAAGCCTTGTGATTACTTTGTCCTAAAAATGGAGCTCATTGCACTGGTACCTTAACAACAACAACAACAACAACAACAACAACAACGTGCAAGCCATGATGTTTTTGTGTGCAATATGCATCTACTGGTCAAAGAACTAACTTTGGTCTGCAGGCAGAGCCTTTTGTTCTTGTGAATCAAATGAGATGAAATATACTCAGTTTTCCAATATTATATTATATTATATTATATTATATTATATATTTTCCGCTTTTGCATTTTGGTGACGCTGCTATAAAATCACATAGCACAGAAAATGCTTCACATTCCAAGTAATTGTAGTGTTGCTGGATCTCAGAGCTGTTGTTTAATTAGTCAGATGAGCATTGTCTCTGTTGCTAAGGCGGTGGAGGCACTAGGCGCGGTGGCTGTGTCATAACTATGGCATGTTTCGAGAAGCACCCACCTTCCTTTACTGCACTTTCCATTCAGAATGGCCCTGCCTCCCCCTTCAGGTGCAGTTACACTGATTTACACACACAGGATGTCAAAATTTTCTCATCTCCTTCTTAAGGACACGTGGGGGTGGGGGCTTTAGCTCAGTGTTAAGGCTATTTCAATTTAATTTCAAATACTTTCTAATGTCTTGCCAAGACGCAATGCCCCTCGACTCAAGTCCTAACCACACTAATTCCTTTTTTATTAACATGTTTGTAGTTTAAAATGTCTGTTTGAAGAGATTATGTGCAAGCTTGGCCTGCACTCAAAGGATTCAACAAAACAGACAAGTCACATTGCTAAACAGTAGCCCCAGGCCGGGCCGGGTACTGGGATTAGTGAAAAACTTCGTAAAAATTCCATTCGCTGTCTGTAAAGGAGGGGGCCGCGAGAAGGTGGGCAGATCCTGAATGACGCTGCGATGGACCGCTGCAATTCGTCATGCCTCCTCCCGGTTTTACAAGGAGTGGCGCTCTCACGTTGCACGCGGTAGTCTCGTATTGCCCATGAGGAGAACACCTGGGGCTCGTGTCTGATACGGGGTCAAAGGTCACGCACACTCACCCACGTCTAAGATATCCAAGTAGATGACGTCAGATGTTGCGGTTCCGAGTTGGTTAGAGGCCTCCACCCATATCTCGTAGGGCGTGAAGAGGGCGAGGTCGCGGGGGATGTAGCATGTGTACGGCTCTCCCGCGCTGTAGTCCTCACACTCCTTCTCTCGTCCGTACCACCTACAGGTGCACACACAAGTTTAGTTCTCTGAAATGAAACTGTTTGGACACAGTGCATTCGTATATGAAGGCTTTAATGGAAAGAGCCAATGTGGGAATGGTTCCTTAACTATGGCTTGGAATGAGGATTTGAAAATTGTTGTGTCTGGAATCTGCATTCCATCTGCTCACTGGGCATGAAAGCCAATGTTAATTACAAAATATATATAAATATAAGGCATGTGCCCATCAGGAGGGATTAGCACATCCTTGAACATCCTTCCACTGTCCTCCAGTGAACAGGCATGTGGGAACATGAACTATACAAACAAGATAAGGCGTGAATTTGGGAAGAGGCATTAACACGAGTGTGAATGACCTGTGGCACTGACCTGAGCTTATATTTGAGTGTGTATTTGGTCTTGATGAAGGTCTCTCCCTGGCCCCCGGGGGCCCATCGACAGGTGAGGTCTTTAGTGTTCCTGGACCAGCAGGTGAGGTTCACAGGCTTCTCAGGAGGCACTGAAAACACACGGGGATGATGAGATTTCACTGAGCTGTCAAAGTGAGTTAGTGGAAAGTGACTCATGCCTCTCATAACACCTCGTTAAAGCTATAAAACTTGATGATTTCCACTACTTACAACACACAATTCTCTAGTATGGAAAATCACTCAAAAGCTTGATGACTTTCAGAAAATAGTCAGTCTGGTGGTTTAAAGTCAACATGAACAGTGTTTGCAACCCATTTTACTTTGTAATATTATTTCTGAGTGAAATACAAATGGAAATAGAAAGATTTTGTAACATTATCACTACCGTTCAAAAGTTTGGGGTCAGTAAGTTTTTGGAAAGCAATTCATATTTTTGTTTAGCAAAGATGCATTAAATTGATCAAAAGTGACAGTAAAAACATTAATAATGTTGCAAAACTTTATATTTCAGATAAATGCTTTTTTTTTAACTTTATATTCATTAAATAATCCTGAAAAAACTGTTTTCAACATTGATAATAATAATAAATGTTTCTTGAGCAGCATGCCTCTCATAACACCTCATTAAAGCTATAAAACTTGATGATTTCCTCTAATTACAACACACAATTCTCTAGAATGGAAAATCACTCAAAGCTTGATGTTCAGAATTTCTGAAAATAGTCGGTTTGGTGGTTTAAAGTCAACATGAACAAGGTTTGCAACCCATTTTACTTCTGTATATATTATTACTGAGTGAAACGAATGAAAATAGAAAGATTTTGTAACATTATCACTACCGTTCAAAAGTTTAAGGTCAGTAGGTTTTTGGAAAGAAATGAATACTTTTATTTAGCAAGGATGCATTAAATTGATCAAAAGTGACAGTAAAGACATTTATAATGTTGCAAAAGCTTTATATTTCAGATAAATGCTTTTTTTGAACTTTATATTCATTAAATAATCCTGAAAAAACTGTTTTCAACATTGATAATAATCAGAAATGTTTCTTGAGCAGCAGATCAGCATATCAGAATGATTTCTGAAGGATCATGTGACACTGAAGACTGGAGTAATGATGCTGAAAATTCAGCTTTGATCACAGGAATAAATTATTTTCTAAAGTATATTAAAAACAGAAAACCATTATTTTAAATTGTAATAATATTTCACAATATTACTGATTTTTCTGTATTTTTGATCAAATAAATGCAGCCTTGATGAGACTTCTTTCAAAAACATTAAAAATAGTAATGTTTTGACCAGTACTGTATGTCTAAAATAACATATACAGACATTTTAGATCACATTTTTTACAAATATATGAAGCAGCACAACCGGTTTCAACTGTGAAAGCAATACATGTTTCTTGAGCAGCAAATCAGCATATTAGAATGATTTCTGCAGGATCATGTGACACTGAAGATGCTGAAAATTCTGCTTTGCAAATTACATTCAAAAATATATTCAAATATTGTAAATTGTAATACATTTTGTTTCAAAATATTGTTTTTTTTATCAAATAAACCCAGCCTTGGTAAGCAGAAGAGATTTAAAATGTCTCTTAAAAAATAAAAGTCGTTTTAAAAGAAAAGAAACGTTTTTCTACCTTTTTTTTGGAATAACGCTCACAGATGAATCATTCACAATAAGACGAGAAATGTGCATTATAGAAGTAAACAGGGTCAATTTTGACTTTGTGTTGACTTTAAATATTTTCAGTAATGGATGAGTGTCTTCAGCTGTCATCCTCATTTAAGTTCAGGAACGGGGCCAAGATTCCATTCAGCTGAGAACAAAAGACACTGCGTCTAAGTGTAAGACTGTGATTATATGAGCCGAACCTTAGAGAGGAGACCTCAGAGACGCAGAGAGCTTGAGTCAACACACACACACACACTTATCCTAACCATGTCTCTACATTTCTTCAATCTTTTTTCCAAATGACCAGACACTCGCTTCCTCGACTTTGTCTCGCTCTCTCAATTTCCGCCTTTCTGTGTGTGTGTGTTTGTAATTTTCCATACTGCCACCATTCCATGTAACTTGACAAATGCGGTACATTTGTTCTGTCATACGCGTCAGTCGAGGAAAGCGCCGATAATGGACCACACAGGTGCTAAAAGCATAACAGTGGAACAGATAATATCTTAAGGGGCTTAAACAACTCTGCAGTTCATTGGTGGACAGGCAGAAAACATTAAATACTGCAACAACTGTGGCAGGGGTCAGATCATAAAGACCGTCTAATACTTCCAGGTCTGATCCGAATTCCCTGAGCTTAACCACAAAACTCATCTCATTGCATTAAAGTTGGATGGCGTTCACAATCGCCAATTAAACACACTCGGCCGTAAATACGAACAATATGGTAGACGAGACTCACTGCCAACATAGATGCAGGAGCCGGCCAGCACATGACCCCCGCTGTTATGGCACACGAGGTTGTCTCCGGAGCGCTGGCGGGAGCCGGAGAGGCGCGGGAGGGTGACGCTGAGAACGCTGGGGCTCAGGACGCTGTAGGTGCTGCTGGGAAGACGCTTCCCGTTGAGCGTCCAATAGAGCGAGCCCGCGTGAACGCCGTGGTCTGGGTTGACGGAGCATGTGGCTGTCAGGCTGGAGCCGATGGGAAGAGCAGGGTCTTGAGGGAAGATGGTGGCCACCTCTGAGGAGGACAGATAGAGATAGAGCAGGTTATTATGGGCTGAGCTCATGTTAAATGATGTTACAGGAGCAGACAGACCGACCTCATGACTAACACATCAAACAGGCTGATAGTGACAGCCTAAATCAGAGCAATGTGGGATACGCTGGAAGATCAGAAACGAAGATAATATCCGTTTACTATGAAAGGGAACATATATCTGACTGTACATTATCCCAGCTAAAACATGCTGGGTTAAAAACAACCCTAGTTGGGTTGAAAATGGACAAACCCAGTGATTGGGTTGTTTTAACACAGCAGTTGGGTTAAATGTTTCCAATCACTGGGTTAAAACAACCCAATCGTGGATTTGTCCATTTTTAACCCAACTTGGGTTGGCATTTTTTAGCGTGTAAAAGTATTTCTGCCACTTTTGATCAATTTAACGTTTCTTTGCTTATTTGTGGAATGAAATAAGTATAAAAGAATATAAACCTTTTCATGACTTCTTTTATCTCAAAGTTTGTTTTAACCCATAATACACTAAAAAATGTTTGGTTAAAAACAACCCTAGTTGGGTTGAAAATAACCCAACGATTGGTTGTTTTTAACCCAGTGATTGGGTTAAATGTTTGCCCAACTGCTGGGTAGTTTTATTTAACTCAACTATTGATTAAAAATGACTATATGTCTGGCTTAAAATGAACACAAAATAGGTTGGAAATTAAAAATCAGACACATAATTACTAGAGGCAACAATAATAATCAAAAGGTGAACATTTATTAATAAGCAATTTAATAAATGTTTATTGTTTAATTATTATTCATTAAACTTATTAATAATGTTAATTTCCAACATACTTTAAGTGAGCAATACAGTAATTTTTAAACAATAGTTGAGTTTAATAAAACTACCCTGCAGGTTGATCAAACATTTAACCCAATCACAGGATTTGTCAATTTTCAACCCAACTTTTAACCCAGCATTTTTTAGAGTGAAGGGTTTGGTTTAGAGTTAGTTACTTGTAATTATGCATAATTTACTGTTAATACTATAGTAAGTACATGTAGTAACGTGTAATTGCTATAATAACAATATATGTGGAACAGGACCGTAAAATAAAGTGCTAATAAAGTGGGTTGAAAATGGACAAACCCAGCGATTGGGTTGTTTTAACCCAGCGGTTGGGTTAAATGTTTGCACAACCTGCTGGGTAGTTTTATTTAACTCAACTATTGTTTAAAAATGACTGTATTTCTTGCTTAAAATGAACCCAAAATACATTAATAAATGTTCATTTCCAACCTGTTTAATAAATGAACATTTAATAATGTGTAATGAATAATAATTGCTTATTAATAAATGTTCATCTTATGATTATTATTGTTGCCTCTAGTAATTTTGTGTCTGATTTTTAATTTCCAACCTATTTTGGATTCATTTTAAGCCAGACATACAGTCATTTTTAATCAATAGTTGAGTTAAATAAAACTACCCAGCAGGTTGGGCAAACATTTAACCCAACTGTTGGGTTAAAACAATCCATTCGCTGGGTTTCTCCATTTTCAAGCTAACTTGGATTGTTTTTAACCCAGCATTTTCTAATAATAATTGTCAAATAATGTTTTAATGATCTATAAACTGTATGTTAAACATTGAATGCAAGCTTTTTTACACTGTGCTAGTTTTCGGTAGCACTTTATTTTACGATCCTGTTCCACATGTACATATTGTTATTATAGCAATTATTATAACACTTACAATAACTGGGTTAGGTAACACTTTATTTTAAGGTGATGCAGTTACACGTTACTACATGTACTTACTACAGTATTAACAGTAAATTATGCATAATGACAAGTAACTAACCCAAAACCAAACCCTTCACTCTAAAAAATGCTGGGTTAAAAACAACCCAAGTTGGGTTGAAAATGGACAAACCCAGTGAATGGGTTGTTTTAACCCAGCGGTTGGGTTAAATGTTTGACCCCATCTGCTGGGTAGTTTTATTTAACTCAACTGTTATTAAAAAATTACTGCTTAAAAAAATTATTGCTCACTTAAAATGAACCCAAAGTATGAACATTTATTAATATGTTTAATGAATAATAATTAAACAATAAACATTAAATTGCTTATTAATAAATGTACACCTTTTGATTATTATTGTTGCCTCTAGTAATTGTGTCTGATTTTTAATTTCCAACCTATTTTGGGTTCATTTTAAGCCAGACATACAGTCATTTTTAAACAATAGTTGAATTTAATAAAGCTACCCAGCAGGTTGGGCAAACATTTAACCCAACTGCTGGGTTAAAACAACCCAATCACTGGGTTTGTCCATTTTTAACGCAATTTGAGTTGTTTTTAACCCAGAGTGTAGAAAGCTGCGATTGACCAATAACCATCAAGTATTCCAGAACAGTGTTTCAGAAGTTTGACGTCTATCACTGCGCTGAAAGATCCCAAACAGGAACTCACACATAATTATAATTTCATAAACCCGTTTGGAGTTCATTATCACCCGTGTAATGTGACACTGAGGAATCCCTCAAGTCTTAATTCAGCACAATTGGGTAATGGAGGTGACGAGGGAACAGATTACATGTAATTACATCAAGATGGATAGATAGAATAACCTTAAAAGAGAGATTACATATTCAGAGGAAAGAGAGTGAAATCTTCTCTCTGCATCAAAGGGGAAAGATACAAATCATGGTATAACACTAATGAACTCTCGGCTAGCCTCGAAAACATTTCAAACCGTTTAATGACAGCAGCAATTACAAGTATTTATCACAGGTGTCTGAATACTAAATGAGTTGGGTCTCGGATCACACGGTCTCATGAGGTAAGCGAGGGAAACTCGGAGACGGTGAACAGCGGGACCACCCTTTGGACATTCCTGATCTTTTAAAAGGTTACTTCTGTCTACACACTTTCTTCCTTTTAACTGTGTTTATATTTCACTGAGGCCCAGAAAAAGTCAGCCTGACGTTTTGTGTGGTTAATGTTAACTAGAGGAGAGGGAAGTGTAACGCACTTCACTTCTCGATTCCCTGCCTGGCACTGAGGGTGTGAATGAGGCAATACTTCATTAGATGTAATTAGTCTTAATCTTCCCCTCCAACAACACCTGCAAATATCACGTAAGGGGAATGTGCTAATCGCTCGCATTGTTAATGCATTTCACAACAGCTATTAATAATTTAGCCCTTTGTTATTTACAACACAGTTATGCCCTTTGATCCTGATACACTGTTCTCTGCAGTTCATTAAAAGCAAATTAAACTTTCACAAGCACCTATATTTCACCAACACTGAAACATCTCGTGTTGATTTGAGCTGAACTTTATCCTGCGGCCACATACGCATTATAAAAACAAGCGTAAGAAACATGATGTCAGAGTATTATTGTGGGTTAATCATGCTCTCACCTTCTGAGATTTTAACCCCTGGCACACTTTTATAATATAGTGCAATATTTTGCACAGTAGGCCAATTTGATAAGCCAGGCACTTTAAAACACGTAAATACAAGATTTAATGCTGTTCTCCAAAAAATATTACATTAAAAATATATATTTTTAAAAAATGCAATACTCAATACTACACCTCTTCTACAATAAACGTGTTTCCAATTTCAGAGTTAAAAAATGACTAATTTTGACATTTTTGTTCACTCTAAAATGCATTTTTTAGAGTGAACAAAAATGTCAAAATTAGTCAAAAGAACCAAAGTTGGGTTGAAAATGAACAAACCCAGCGACTGAAATGTTTTAACCCAGCGGTTGGGTTAAATGTTTGACCCAACCTGCTGGGTAGTTTTATTTAACTCAACTATTGTTTAAAAATTACTTTAATTGCTTGCTTAAAATGAACCCAAAGTATGTTGGAAATTAACATTTATTAATAAGTTTAATGAATAATAATTAAACAATAAACATTAAATTGCTTATTAATAAATGTTCATCTTTTGATTAATATTGTTGCCTCTAGTAATTATGTGTCTGATTTTTAATTTCCAACATATTTTGGGTTCATTTTAAGCCAGACATATAGTCATTTTTAATCAATAGTTGAGTTAAATAAAACTGCCCAGCAGGTTGGGCAAACATTTAAAACAACCCAATCACTGGTTTGTCCATTTTAAACCCAACTTGGGTTGTTTTAACCCAGCATTTTTAGAGTATAGTGCTTCATGTCTTAAAGTTGACTATAAAAAAGAACATTTCTGGGAAAAAATGCCCACAAGATTGGCGTAACAAATATTTAAAAAGCCAATATTGTTGTGATGTGACAAGAAAACCATGTTTTGTTGAGGTAGAACAAGAACTATTGTTTTGTTTTGTTTTGTTTAAAAAATTTATTAATACAATAAAAAGTACCTGGTACATCTTAATTTGTTATTGATCTATACACAGCTTCATTTGTTATTGATCTATATCATGCTTAACAGATGCTGGATAGCTATTTTTTTAATGATCACTTTAAGTAACTTAAAAGTTACTATTCTATCCAAACTATTATATTTACTAATACTGAACGCGGCAGTTTCCGAAACTAATCCCATTTGATGAAGAAGGCACGTAAGAACACACACACACACACACACACACACACACACGTTAATGGACTCACGGGTGGAAGTCGACAACACGCCGGCAGCACAGAGGAGCAAAAACAACAACCAGATCATCTTAGGAGAAAAGTTCGCTTTCTTTCTTTCAGGACACGAGAGTGTTGTTGGAGTGTGCGGGAATATCTGATCCACGCATGCCACCGCGACTCCAGCTCCAGTGCAGCCGATGATCCGCGTCAGGCGCGGCGCTGCTCGCGTCGGTCACGCGGATGTTCCAGAAGACTGAACTTTAAAGAATATCCTTCAAATGCTCTGTTAATGCGACGGTGCATTCGTCCTCTTCTTTTACTTTTAGCATCGTGCTGAGGCACTGCTAGGACACATCCAAGTTTATACTTTGCAAGCTCCTCCCATGTCTTCCCACACAGTTCCAAGTCATTTTTGCCTCTTTCGTTTTATTCCTCCCTTCCTCCTGTCTGTGCCCTCCTCTTGTCTCGAGCAGGTCTTGAATATCTAGAGCAGTTCTTGTTTCCTGAAGCTTCAGCTACCTGTGGGTCAGAACATTTGTGGGTCAGAACATGCCTCTTTCGGCTTCAGCCTTTTTATGCATAGTCACTTAAACCTGAATCATTACATTCTGTGTTAACTGACTGGGTCTGGAAGAACTTGCCATCTTCAGCCCATGTCTCAAACCATACATATCTGTCTGACATCTGTAATTTGAATATTATATTTTAATTTTAACAAAATCTAAATGAAGGTTGATAATGCACTCTAAAAAATGCTGGGTTAAAAACAACCAAAGTTGGGTTGAAAATGGACAAACCCAGTGAATGGGTTGTTTTAACCCAGAGGTTGGGTCATTTTTAACCCAGCGAATGGTTTGTTTTAACCCAGCAATTGGGTCATTTTTAACTCAGCGAATGGTTTGTTTTAACCCAGCAATTGAGGCATTTTAACCCAGCAATTGGGTCATTTTTAACCCAGCGAATGGTTTGTTTTAACCCAGCAATTGAGGCATTTTAACCCAGCAATTGGGTCATTTTTAACCCAGTGATTGGGTCGTTTTAACCCAGGGAATGGGCTGTTTTAACCCAGCGATTGAGCCGTTTTAACCCAGCGAATGGGTCACTTTAACCCAGCAAATGGGTCATTTTAACCCAGCGATTGGGTCATTTTAACCAAGCAAATGGGTTGTTTTAACCCAGCAATTGAGGCATTTTAACCCAGCGATTGGGTCGCTTTAACCCAGCGATTGAGTCGTTTTAACCCAGGGAATGGGCCAGCGATTGAGCCGTTTTAACCCAGCGGTTGGGTTAAATGTTTACCCAATGTGCTGGGCAGTTTTATTTAACTCAACTATTGTTTAAAAATGACTGTATGGCTAGCTTAAAATGAACCCAAAATAGGTTGGGAATTAACATTTATTAATATGTTTAATTAATGAAGTAAGTTTAATAAATAATAATTAAATAATAAACATTTATTAAATTACTTATTAATAAATGTTCACCATTTTTAACCCAACTTGGGTTATTTTTAACCCAGCATTTTTTAGTGTATGACCCAAAAAATGACATAGGCCTAATATTCTTTTATATATTCCATATGCTCAAATGTTCTATGGAATATAAAAAGAAAAACAGTTCTTGAATACATGTTATACAGTTCTGCCAAAAAAAAAAAAAAAATCTGTAAATATAATTATATACAGTATAGGTATAAATGTAATGTAATTATAATTAAACATATTTATATAGAGAAAGAATTATAACGAAGAAAATAAGTAATATTTCATTAATATCTGGACAATCGTTCTGCTATGAAAATGTGTAATAAACTGAATTACAAGTTTCCAAAAACATAAAAAATGTGATAAAACAGTGAATTTCTCCCTCTCTCTTTGTCTGTACAAAGTTTAAATCAATGGAAAATGCATGTCAATTCAATACCACCGCCTCAGAGTTGTCATGACTAATGTTTGACTAATGGTGGTTATGAGAGGCTGGAGATCTGGTCCTAGTCATTGAGTCACTCATTCGGTGACAATGTATATTTTGAAACAATAACCATGACAGTAAGTTCGCCCGTGGGTCAGTAAGCCACAAAGTGGTGCTTTATTCTACTGTAGAAAAAACGCCGGGTTTACCGTTAGTCCCACGCCGGTTCTGTCTCGTAAATGAGTGAATGGACTTCCTTTCCGGTTATCACCATACAATGCTTTAACAAGAGGGATGTCATCCAACGTCTGTAAATGGGGACAAAGGCCATTCATCTGGAGAGCTCCCACCACATTCATTCATTCTGCACTTATCCTGTAACTCCATGCATGTGCCTTCTAAACAGTTATTTGAAAGATCTGCACTTCTAAACATCATGTTCCTAAATATAAGCTACACTTCCAAACAGTTACTCATGAGTAACACACAAGAGTCGATGCATGCTTAAGATTGTTATGTCACCTCACACTCTAAAAAATGCTGGGTTAAAAACAACCCAAGCTGGGTTGAAAATGGACAAACCCAGCAATTGGGTTGTTTTAACCCAGTGGTTGGGTTAAATGTTTGCCTAACCTGAGGGGTAGTTTTATTGAACTTAACTATTGATTAAAAATGACTGTATGTCTGGCTTAAAATGAACCCAAAATATGTTGGAAATTAAAAATCAGACACATAATTACTAGAGGCAACAATAATAATCAAAAGGTGAACATTTATTAATAAGCAATTTAATGTTTATTGTTTAATTATTATTCATTAAACTTATTAATAAATGATAATTTCCATCATATTTTGGGTTCATTTTATGTTCATTTAAAGTAATTTTTAAACAATAGTTGAGTTAAATAAAACTACCCAGCAGGTTGGGCAAACATTTAACCCAATCGCTGGGTTAAAACAATCAATTGGTGGGTTAAAACAATCCAATCGCTGGGTTAAAACAACCCAATCGCTGAGTCGCTGGGTTAAACAACCCAATCGCTGGGTTAAAACAACCCAATCGCTGAGTTAAAACAACCCAATCGCTGAGTTAAAACAATCCAATCGCTGGGTTAAAACAATCCAATCGCTGAGTTAAAACAATCCATTCGCTGGGTTAAAACAACCCAATCGCTGAGTTAAAACAACCCAATCGCTGGTTAAAACAACCCAATCACTGGGTTAAAACAATCCATTCGCTGGGTTTAAAACAATCCAATCGCGGGTTAAAACAACCCATCGCGTTAAAACAATCCATCGCTGGGTTAAAACACCCAATCGCTGGGTTAAAACAACCCAATCGCTGAGCAATCGGTTAAACAACCAATCGCTGGTTAAAACAAATGCTGAGTTAAAACAATCCATCGCAATCAATCGCGCTGGGTTAAAACAATCCAATTCGCTGGGTTAAAACAACCCAATCGCTGAGTTAAAACAATCCAATCGCTGGGAGTTAAAACAATCCAATCGCTGAGTTAAAACAATCCAATCGCTGTTAAAAAAACCCAATCGCTGGGTTAAACAACCCAATCGCTGAGTTAAAACAATCAATCGCTGAGTTAAAACAATCCATCGCTGGGTTAAAACAACCCAATCGCTGAGTTAAAACAACCAATCGCTGAGTTAAAACAATCGCTGAGTTAAAACATCCAATCCATCGCTGAGTTAAAACAATCCAATCGCTGAGTTAAAACAATCCAATCGCTGGGTTAAAACAACCCAATCTGGGCAATCGCGTTAAAACAATCCAATCGCTGAGTTAAACAATCCAATCGCTGAAAACAATCCATCGCTGGGTTAAAACAACCCAATCGCTGGGCAATATGGGTTAAAACAATCCAATCGCTGAGTTAAACAACCCAATCGCTGAGTTAAAACATCCAAATGTGAGTTAAAACAATCCATCGCTGGTTAAAACAACCAATCGCTGGGTTAAAACAACCCAATCGCTGGGTTAAAACAACTCATGGGTTAAAATAACCCAATCGCTGGGTTAAAACAACCCAATCGCTGAGTTAAAAAATCCAATCGCTGGGTTAAAACAACTCATGGGTTAAAACAACCCAATCGCTGGGTTAAACAACCAATCGCTGGGTTAAAACAACCCAATCGCTGAGTTAAACAATCCAATCGCTGAGTTAAAAAATCCAATCGCTGGTTAAAACAATCCATTCGCTGGGTTTTTCCAATCGCTGGTTTCCAATCGCTCGCTCGCTGAGTTAAAACAACAATCGCCAAGTTAAAACAACCCAATCGCTGGGTTAAAAAACCAATCGCCCAACCCAATCGCTGGGCCAATTTAAAACAAATCGCTGGGTTAAAACAATCCAATCTGGGTTAAAACAATCCAATCGCTGGGTTAAAACAACCCAATCGCTGGGTTAAACAATCCAATCGCTGGGTTAAAACAATCCAATCGCTGGGTTAAAACAACCCAATCGCTGGTTTAAAACAATCCAATCGCTGGGTTAAAACAACCCAATCGCTGGGTTAAAACAACCCAATCGCTGGTGGGTTAAAACAACCCAATCGCTGGGTTAAAACAATCCAACGCTGGGCTGGGTTAAAACAATCCAATCGCTGGGATCCAATTGCTAGGTTAATTGTTGGGTTAAAGGGGTGATGAACTGAGAAATCAAATTTTCCTTGAGTTTTGATATATAAGAGGTCATCATATTATAAGAATATCCTGTAAGTTGTAAGCTGTTAGTCCAATAAAAGCTTTAATTGACACCAGACCCAGCGAACGACAGGATTTACAAAATGAGGATCTATGACGTCAAAGGGCAGCAAGCTCCGCCTCCGCAGAAGAAGATCAACGCCTACTTCATCACTGCCTGTTTAGCCCCACCCACCGATTCACACATGACATGCAATAGAATAGGTAGCCTAAGTAACATAGGCCTATGTGGTGCTAAACCAGATTGAGCTACCAAGCAATAATCCGTTGAGGATTACAAAATATTGTGCAGTGCCTGGACTGACAGTAATACAACATCATGTCAGTAACTGTGTTCATTCTAATGCCTGATCTGATATTAATGATTTATGTACAGTCAGATGATCTTTGTCTGTGTGTCAGTAAATCAAACCAGTGACTAAATGTTATCTTGCGTTGTTTCTCTTAGTAGGATGAAAATAATCTGTTATTTAATGGTGACTAAATTAAAGAAAGTGATCAAAGAACGCTCCCTTTACAATCGTTGGAGCAGCCCGCGCTGAAGCTCTCAATCAAACAGCGCGAGTTTATCAATGACTGATGCGCAAAACTCCCGTTTTATTCAACAGATCTTTTAGTTATATCGTGTTTGCACTGTTAGTTATGATGAAAGCATTCGTTAGTGTGCAGAAATTGAGTTTCAATGACGAGATCACTGCTTTCATGCGCTCAACAACATGTCTGTGATCGACTACAGTGTTCATCACTGCAACCTTTCATGCCACAATCTAAATAAAATGCCATAGATCTAAATGTGATGCAACACTTTTCATGATTAGTTAACCTTAGAGCTGTACTAGTAAAAACACGCTAAAAGAGAGAGTAATACTTGGCTATTTCATATGCAAAGATGTCAGCCAATCACAGCAGTGGGCGTTTACACTGAAGTCTCACAGCAGACACGCCCCTTAAAACAGAGCGTTCAAACTAGAGAGATAAAATCAGGGTAGGAAAAATGCCTTTTATTTATAAATTATGACAATTTTGGATGTAAAAAAGCATATTACATTATAAGTGCACCCCAGGAAACATTATAAAACAATAAAACAACGCAGTTCATGACCCCTTTAAAACAACCTAATTGCTGGGTTAAAACAATCCATTCGCTGGTTAAAACAACCCAATTGCTTTGTTTTTAACCCAGCATTTAACCAAGCACAGTGATGTAATAAAGCATGATGATGTAATCACAACAAGCTCAGCAGGTTTGAGATAAATTAAACAGATTAACAAGGTATAATGAAGTAGCTGTAGCTGGGAAATACTCGACATGCACGTGGTGATTTTACCCAGAAATAGGCTCCAGATTTCAGAGGAAATTGTCTTACGACCATCTGTCCCAGATCTTTGAGTCTTTAGGAATATAATCCAGTCCATTAAACGACTTTTGGATCAACTTGAAGGGTGAGAGTGATTATACTTTTCACTAAATTGTAAAAGATGGGAAAATAATCCAAAACATTAGCTATGCAGATTTTCTCCAATACTAGAGTATCTGACTGATGTGTTAAAAGAGTTCTGCTTTGGATACAGAACAACAGAGATAGTTAGAAACAGAAAAGCAAACAAGAACTTCCTCCAAGCAAATGAGTTACAACATAAATCTCTCGGCCAATTCCGATCGGACACACACCCAGCTAGGTGATGCCTATCCAGAACATGACTTAGACTTCAAGGAATTGTCTGTATCCAAGAGGACATTCATCCTCCAGAAGCCTGCTCCGAGACAGCACAACACACCATAATGAGACAGGGAAGCATTGATTAGCGGGACCCTGTGATTTAGTGGGTGAGCTCTGGCATGTGGAACAAATTATCCCACCATAAAGATTTCAGGGGGAATTCTCTTCGGGACAGAGGCTTGGACTCTTCAAGCCGAGTGTGAAAGCATTGGCCGCTTTGTTTCGAAGCACTCCGAGGAACCCAAATTGGACATGCGGCAATATAATGATGATTACCCAAGAGGGGGTAAACCGTAGTCCAACACACCTCAGCGCTTCATGTCCAATCGCAGAAACCCTCTTAAAAATGTCTGGAAAGCGGGGAGAGGCTCCAGCTCTGCGAAACATGTGCTGAAATCACTGTAAATCAAGCAATTTCCTCTTAATACACAGAGACAGTCACTGACCCCAGCGGTACAATCCTGGCTGATTGGGAGAAAATGTTTGTTTGAAGTAGGGTCAAAGCCTTCCCAGACTCGGCTAAGCTTTGTTTATATTGTAATGCATGTTATAATGTATTATTACTTCTTTTTAGAACAGATAAATGTGAATTAACATGGAATGAACAGACAAAGAAACACAAATCAGATCATCATTTCTGACAGATACCCCTGACATAGTTTCTAAAGCCGGAGAAGCACCTTTGGCAGCCCCTCGAATAATGCATGACAGATGTATATCAACCATACGCTCGGTGATGGCAAGATCGAGCAAACGTGTAGCCGAAAATCCCACGGGACACGGAGTTGTTAAGTTGCTCTTTCTCCTCGTTCCATCTGGATTCAATGTGCTGGGTGAAATGCATCGACAATCAAAAAAGAAATGAGTGGAGAATGTATAGTATATTTCACCCTTCATTCTCTTCTTTTGCCAATTCTTTATCCATTCCACCATACTTACTCCACACATATCCTCTTATTCAAACGGGTTATGCAAATCCTGTAGTATTTCCTGCATTTCTGCCATATATTTGTGCTGCTGTACTCTTAGTGAAAGGAAAAATATTTGGAGAATGTATTGTTGTTCATTTCAAATACATGACTCAAGCCCTAAGGGCTGATCATATGATTAAGAAAGTAGAACACATTTAAAGTCAACACATTCTGTGATCATTTACATGCCTGAATTGTTGTGCCAAAAAAATGCTGTTCAAATATATTTTGCTCAATGCTTTTGTTTTGTATTTTCTTAAAGATTACGGTGAGTTATTTGGAAGTATAACAACATACAAGTCACACTGCATAAATAAAGCAGAGCTCAAGGCAGTTGAGCTGCGTGTCATTCAGAGGCAGCCATTAGAGGGAGCACAAACACAGTGTATTTAACTCACTTTGATAACTGCATCCAGGATTGAGAATTATAAAAGTGAGAATTATACAAAATTAATAATGCAATAAAGATATCAGGCTATGTAAATCATCTTAACTAGCACATAAAACATGTAAAAAAAAAAAAAGGTTATTTAGCTAATTTGTAATTGCAAAAATATATAAATGTAAATCCATTTCTTTTCAGTTCATTGTTTTTTGTGTTGATCAATCAATCTACAGATTGCTTTAATACACATTACCAATGAATCTGAAGCAATCAAACACAATGGCCTGGTTTCACAGACTGAGTTTAGATTAAGCCAGGATAAGGCCTTAGTTTAATTCAGACAGTGTTTAAGTAGCTTTTATAAACATGCCTTAGAAAAACATAACTGGTGTGCATCTTGAGACAAAACAATGACGCTGACATATTTTAAGAAACATGCACTTTAGTCAGGGACTAGACTTGACCTTGTCTGTGAAACCGGTGGAGTGGGTTTTATATGATTAATATAATGATAATATAATAATAAATGATACATGTCAGAAACAAGTGCAGAGGGTTACATAATAGCATAAAGCTGTGTGGAAAGTGCTGTGCATGCAGGGTCATCAGTCAATCTCATGTTCTTCTGAACTGCTGTGTCATTGTGCTGTTTGGCATTTCCTTTATTCGCTCAGCAGTGAAAGAGCACACCTGAGGTCTCGCACGCAGTGTGTGAAAGTGGTTTACATTTTATACTGGACAAAGACCTTTATCTTCGTGTGCAATAAGAAAGAAGACAAAATAACTACACCTGTCCTCAATGCCAAATGTTGATCTCTCAAAATGCTAGGTTAAAAACAACCCAAGTTGGGTTAAAAATGGACAAACCCATGCAGCATCTGGGTTGTTTTAACACAGCGGTCGGGTTAAACGTTTGGCCAACGTGCTGGGCAGTTTTATTTAACCCAACTATTGTTTAAAAATTACTATATGGCTGTCTTGAACCCAAAATTTATTAATAAAAAAACCCAACATTTATTAATAAGCAATTTAATAAATGTTTATTGTTTAATTATTATTCATTAAACTTATTAATAAATGTTAATTTCCATCATACTTTGGGTTCATTTTAAGCAATACAGAAATACAGTCAATTAAGAAATACAGTAATTTTTAAACAATACTTGGGTTAAATAAAAACTACCCAGCAGGCTGGATTAAAACATCCCAATCGCTGGGTTAAAACAACCCAATTGATGGGTTAAACATCCCAATAGATGGGAGGCCAATTGTTATTGCTGGGATTGCTGGGTTCCCAAATTAACCCAATTTTGGGTTAAAAACATCTGGGAATCAAAACAACTCAATGCTGGGTTAAAAAATTCGGGGCAATGGGTTAAAACAACTCATGGGTTAAAAATTGGGTTAAACAACTCATGGGTTAAAACATACAATAAAACAACTCATGGATGGGTTTAAAACAACTCATGGAATCACTCATGGTTAAAATCCCATCGCTGGGTTAAAACAACTCATGGTTTAAAATAACCCAATCACTGGGTTAAAACAACTCATGGGTTAAAATAACCCAATCGCTGGGCATGGGCCAATCGCTGGGTTAAAAAAACTCAAAATTCCCCAATCGCTGGGTTAAAACAACCTCATGGGTTAAAACATCCCAATCAACAATCATGGGTTAAAATAACCAATCATACTCATGGGTTAAAATAACCAACTGGGTTAAAACAATCATGGGTTAAAACATCCCAATCGCTGGGTTAAAACAACTCATGGTTTAAAATAACCCAATCGCTGGGTTAAAACAATCAAAAACATCCCAATCGCTGGTGTTAAAAAACTCAGGTTAAAACACCAATGGGGTTAAAACAACTCATGGGTTTAAAAATCCCAATCGCTAACAAAAATAAAACACCCAATCGCTGGGTTAAACAACTCATGGTTAAAAAACCCAATCGCTGGGTTAAAACAAATCATGGGTTAAAAAACCCAATCGGGGTTAAAACAACTCTAAAAACCCAATGGGTTAAAACAACTCATGGTTTAAAATAACCCAATCGCTGGGTTAAAAAACTCATGGGTTTAAAACATCCCAATCTAAAACAACTCATGGTTAAATAACCCAATCACTGGTGGGAAAATAACCCAATTTAAACATGGGTTAAAAACCCTGGGTTGGTTAAAATAACCAATCGCTGGGTTAAAACAACTCATGGGTTAAAACATCCCAATCGCTGTGTTAAAACAACTCATGGGTTAAAACATCCCAATTGCTGGGTTAAACAACATGGGTTTAAAAACATCCCAATCGCTGGGTTAAAACAACTGGGTTAAAACAATCCAATCGCTGGGTTAAAACAACCCAATTGCTGGATTAAAACATCCCAATCGCTGGGTTAAAAAAACTCATGGGTTAAAAAACCCAATCACTGGGTTAAAAACAATCTGGGTTAAAATAACCCAATCACTGGGTTAAAACAACTCATGGTTTAAAATAACCCAATCGCTGGGTTAAAACAACCCAATCGTGGGTTAAAACAACTCATGGGTTAAAATCCCAATCTGGGTTTAAAACAACTCATGGTTTAAAATAACCCAATCACTGGGTTAAAACAACTCATGGGTTAAAATAACCCAATCGGGGTTTAAAAAACAATGGTTTAAAATAACCCAATCGCTGGGTTAAAACAACTCATGGGTTAAAACATCCCAATCGCTGGGTTAAAACAACATGGGTTAAAATAAACAATCACAACTCATGGGTTAAAATAACCCAACTGGGTTAAAAACTCATGGGTTAAAAACCAATCGCTGGGTTAAAACAACTCATGGTTTAAAAAACCAATGTTAAAAACAACTCATGGGTTAAAACATCAATCCAATAACCCAATGGGTTAAAACAACTCATGGGTTTAAAACCCAATCGCGGGGTTAAAACAACTCATGGCATGGGTTAAAAAAAAAGGGTTAAACATCCCAATCGCTGGGTTAAAACTCTAACCCAATCTGGGTTAAACAACTCATGGGTTAAAAAAACCCAATCATGGGTTAAAACAACCATGGTTAAAATAACCCAATCGCTGGGTTAAAAAAACCAATGGTTAAAACAAACATGGTTAAAACATCCCAATCGCTGGGTTAAAATAAAAAACAACAATCCCAATCGCTGGGTTAAAACAACTCATGGGTTAAAAACATCCCAAATCGCTGGGTTAAAACCATAATCACTGGGTAAAACCCCAATCGCTGGGTTAAAAACAACTCATGGGTTAAAACATCCCAATCGCTGGTTAAAACAACTCATGGGATCGCGGGTTTTAAAACAACCCAATGGTTAAACATCCCAACTGGGTTAAAACCAAAAATTCTGGGTTAAAACAACTCATGGGTTAAAATAACCCAATCGCTGGGTTAAAACAACTCATGGATTAAAATAACCCAATCGCTGGGTTAAAACAACTCATGGATTAAAAACCAATCTCAACAAGCCATTTGCTTAAAACAACCATTCACTTGGTTTGTACATTTTCAACCCAACTTGGGTTGTTTTAACCCAGCATGTTTTTACTGTGATTCTAAACAGTGTTTCCAAAGCTTGCATGACAAGCATTAAAAGGTGGCATATTACAGATGAGTTTATTATTTATTATAATTATCATATTAAATAAATCCTAAATGTTTAAAAATACTTTGATGGAACTGATGAAGAAGAATTCGATGCTAACGCTGCCATAATAAAACGCTTTGCATACGTACCTGATCTTTCTAACAGTAAACTTTGCTGTGTTTTGTTGGAACAGTATTGCTTGCACCTCTGCTCTTGGTGGAATTTGCATGGAAAACAATGTTCATGCGTCGATGACTTCCTTAAGGCCATGACAAGACAAGAATCAGTAAAACAAACCTCACAAATTCTGCTGAGGTCAAAGGCCTGGGTGTAACCCAACAAGGAATATGATCTTCAGGAAACCTTGAGGAATTACTTACTGTAAAACAATCTGCTATCTGTCAGAGATCCATAAAATCTGATATAGGCCTATATATGTATTATATATGTATGTGTATATATATATATATACATCAGAGACTGGACTCTTAGGGATGTAAAAAACATCACATTCTACATACAATCTCCCATTAGTATCCACAGCTAATATAATAAAGTCGCTGTGCATCTATAAGCAACCGTTTAATTAACAGTCATTTCTGTTAAACATTTACCAGTTTTAATAGTGGTATTTCCCTGTCAACACTGTTAATCACTACTTTTGAGGGGGCGACATGTGAGGCTGAAGTTCCCATTTTAAAATGTGGATTAGTTTGTTCATTATTGTGGAATGACACTCGGTCTCCATATATTCTGACTCAATGAAGCCTCAGGAAGAATTAAAATCCCGACAAGCCCAAACAAATACACTGCAAACACAACTTCATTTAGGATTAGGAAGAGGGTTTCCCAGTGGGTGTCTGTTTGCTTTTTACATAACAACCTTGAGAATTGTTGGCAAATAAC
Source organism: Culter alburnus (assembly GCA_028476615.1). Classification (NCBI taxonomy): domain Eukaryota; kingdom Metazoa; phylum Chordata; class Actinopteri; order Cypriniformes; family Xenocyprididae; genus Culter; species Culter alburnus. Next base: position 190,421 of record JAOTNS010003973.1, on the reverse strand, counting down.
TGTGAAGCGGACAGAGATGGATGCATTTAAAAGACAAATGAGATCAACTGACAGTCCTCGATATATCTTTGCTTTCGGTTCAGCTGAACAGAGGAGTTGCACAGTCATGCTGATGTCAATGGCACTCTGTGTGTTTGGAGCGCTGCCAGCGGGAGCGCGCTGGGGAGAGTGTGTGCACGAGCCTCCTTTACCACTCATGTTTGGAAGGCTGCTGCGCGCGTGAGTGACAGACAGAGTGCACGCGCGTTTTCCCTCACAGAGCCAGTTGACAGCTGGAAGGCGGTGGAGCTTCACGACACAAGAAACTTTCGATTTTTTGTGTGAGTGTGCGCTTTGCTTTGACGTTTTTACGCGCCAACTACGGGAAGGTTCTGTTCGTGAATGCGCGTGGAGGGCATTTCCCTCTTCATTTATTAATTTTATCAGCATCATTCTTTAAATAAAGCATCTGTGCTGACAGTAGGCAAGTGGAAGTAAGTGGAGAACTGTCGCCGGTTCCTGATACAAGGTGAGTGTTTTTAGTGGGTGTAGAAAGAGGATTGCGTTACGCTGGTGTCGATGGAGACCTCCGCGCGCTTGACGCGGTGCTAACTAACTAAAAGTGATTTTTGCCTCTCGACGCGAATCGGTATGATTTTTATCAGGGGTGCGAAATTGTGTCACAATTGTTAAAATCTTATATGACTGCTTTTTTTCACCAAGGAAAAGTGCTGACAGAGTAGTTGAGCTCTTAATATTGTACTGAAGCGGCTGTTTTTGGCACGAGATTGCAGGTAAACATCAGCGTTACTGATATTTACTACTACAGCAGCATGATTGCTAGTGCAATATTAAATATATCGAGTAACTTACGTTGCACGCAAAGTTTGGCGAGTTATTTCGTACATTTCTTCTCAGCCTAAGAAATTAGTTCCGAAACAAGCCGAAGCGTCAAGCTTCGAGTCTCACCAAGCAACGAACATGCTAAAAGCCGGACTGGATCAGCGCATATGAGCGACCCCTCCCACGCCCAAAGCGTTCTGTGATCCCTGGGCTTGGAGTCCACTCCGGGTTTTCTATTTCATACGCCTTGCACGAGAAACCTCCAGAAGCAAACGAGAAATGCTTATAAAACACTCCTTTCTTTATGTAAAATCCTACAACTCTGTAGTGGTGTCATCGAAACTCTGATGATTGTGTCAAAACAAACAAACAACAACAGTACTGAAGCAGTGTACCTGGAGCTGAAACCACGTGAACAGGATCTGGCATAAAAGCATCGATAAAACTTTTTTTTTTTTTTTTTTTTTGGAATATGGTAATTCTTAAAGGGATAGTTCACCCAAAAATGGGGGGGGGGGCGTTTTTAAGCCAAAAATAATGCATCCATCCATAAAAAAGTAATCCATATGACTCCAGAGGGTTAATAAAGGCCTTCTGAAGCAAAGTGATGCATTTTTGCAAGAAAAATATCCATATTTAAAACTTTATAAATTGAAATAACTAGCTTCCGGGGGATGACCATACCCACACAGCAAAAGGACTCTGCGGCAGATCGGCCGTGGAGGTATCGCGGCTTCTGGAACGTATCCGCGAACGGACCCGTATCGGTGTCCACTTGCGCACAGTGACTGATCCGCAACGAAGGCCCGCAAATTTGGGACCCGCAAATTGATACAACCGTTACAGTAAAGGTGCATGCGCGTCCGCGGATCCGACATGGGTCCGCTCAGGATCCGTTGATTGACAGTAGAATTTACGGCGCCACCCGGAGACAGAGATGATCCTCTGGGCGGCGGCAAAACGAATGTGACAGTCACGCGGGTTTGGCGACTTGAATGCGGATCCGCCTAGGAGTCTCCTGTTGTGTGGGTATGCAGAATGCTCAAGTCGATTTGCGGCAGAGGAATATCCTTTGACCTGACAAACGCGGAGGCGCAGAGGATACAGCAAAACAAATCACCGGTCAAGGATTACAAGTCTAAAATGATCATTATTAAAGAGAAATGATGGAGGATTTCGATATAAGAGAAGAGGAGCTTGAGTTTGTTGCACAGCCCTATTTGTTTGAACTGCGAGAGGCGTCTAAGCTTACGATCCTGCGTTATACATTGCATGATCAGAGGATTACTCATTTTGCGCAAGTCGACTTGTGCATTCTGCGTACGGTTGTCCACCGGAAGCTAGTTATTTGAATTTATAAAGTTTTAAATATGGATATTTTTCTTAAAAAAACGCATTGCTTCACTTCAGAAGACCTTTATTAACCCCCTGGAGTCGTATGGATTACTTTTATGATAGATAGATGGATGCATTACTTTTGGCTTCAATACGCGTCTTCCCCCCCCATTCACAACCATTATAAAGTTTGGAAGAGCCAGGATATTTTTTAATATATCTCCGGCTGTGTTCGTCTGAAAGAAGATAAGGGATAAAGTACAGTTAACTGGTCATTATTGCAAAATAAACCTCTGACAGGGCGATCAGGACCTCATAAGACTATCCCGAAACTCTCTCACACTGGCCCAGGGCCATCAGGCCATCCTAATTGTGGAGCCCTGAGCTAATCAAACTATCATTATTAGTCATCTCGGTGAATCACACTGCAGTGCATTCCTACAGGGTGTGTGTGAGAGAACGTCTGACTCTTCCAAGTTAAACAGATTATTATGCAAAAGGTTCAGTGTACTTAGAAACTTTATCTGAACAAAGGCTTTCCCATCAGCCTGATTCCAGGTCAGTGATCACCACCCTGCCTTGACTTTATGATTCACAGTTCCAGACTGCTCATAGACTGACTGGCTCTTTATCAGGGCAAAGGAGATGTGTCATGGTGCAGTTATCAATGAAGTGCTTGTACTCTCAATAACCTCGGATATATAACTGTGACACGGTGGAACTTCGCTCTCTCTCTCTCTCTCTGAGCACTTTATGTTGTTAAACTCTGTGCAGAAGCAGATCTCATGCACACTACATGTGTTGTTACATATTAAAGGTGCAGTAAGTGATTTCTGAGAAACGCTGTTGAAAGTGGATCGGACCGAGCACCACAACACACTTGTAGCCAATCAGCAGTAGGAGGCGTGTCCACTCAAACTTCCCCTTGGGGGAATCCCCACCGCCATTTTGATGTGCGTTCAAGTTTGTGAGTCAACTCAAACTTGTACACTTCAGGCAGATCTATAGACCACAATGCACCATGATTGTGATGTCACAGCAGATCACGCTTAATTTACCCCCACCCCACACAACTAAACTTAATACAATACAGTAAGTGTATTATATTGACATTTAACCGCATTTAATACTTAAGCTGACACAGTTATAGTTTATTGTATTGTTATCATTTTTCATGACACTGGTTCAACGTTTTGAGGGATAGTTCACCCCAAATAGAAAATTCTGTCATTATATTTACACTTACCTCCATAACTGATGAACTTTATTGAACCAAATTGAATCAACACTGAACTGAATTTACTTGCCCTCATTCCAAAATTCTGCTTTTCTTTGTTTTACACAGAAATATGTCTAGTTTACATTGAAAAACAATGGAAAAGCATATTCTTATAATTCAATTAGAGCAGTATTGTGAATAAGTTGGAATAAGTCCATGTATATCTAGGTGCTCGGTGAAGTGCGTCAAAGATGTCTATTTACAACATGTTTTTGAAGGATTGATCATTGTAGCCAATCACAGACATATCACTCAACAATGACATATGATGAACTCAATGACATATCTGTTGAACTCAATGGCCAATCAGAGACATATCTGTTGAGCATGTGAACTCAATGGCCAATCTCAATGGCCATCAGACATATCTGTTGAGCATGTTCAAGGCCAATCATATCTGTTGAGCGTGTCAATGGCCAATCAGGTTGAGCAACTCATGGCCAATCAGAGACATATCTGTTGAGCGTGTGAACTCAATGGCCAATCAGAGACATATCTGTTGAGCATGTGAACTCAATGGCCAATCAGAGACGTATCTGTTGAGTGTGAACTCAATGGCCAATGTATCTGTTGATGTGACTCAATGGCCAATCAGATATCTGTTGAGCGTGTGAACTCAATGGCCATCAGAGACATATCTGTTGAGTGTGAACTCAATTCCTCAATGGCCAATTATCTGTTGAGTATCTGTTGAGTGTGTGACTCAATACCTGTTGAGTGTGTGAATGATCATTGTGTGAGTGTGTGAACTCAATGGCCAATCAGAGACGTATCTGTTGAGTGTGTGAACTCAATGGCCAATCAGAGACGTATCTGTTGAGTGTGTGACCTCAATGGCCAATCAGACGTATCTGTTGAGCGTGTGAACTCAATGGCCAATCAGTGCTCAAAGCATCACATTTGACACTTTTGACAAAACTAAAAAGAAGCATCAAACAGGTGTAATGAATTTTAATTTAATATTTCGTGTTGTAGCTTGAGGTACAAAGTGGCAGATAAAAGCACATTTCTTAGAGAGTAATAAAAGTAGGACTGAAAAGGCTTGCCCATGTCATGCAAACTTATCCTAATCCGAGTAATTCCTCACTCTGACAGTTGGTGCACATGTAAACCTAGCCATTGTATGGAAAGTGCTGCGTAAAGGCTCTTCATAAATATTCCACAGACACGGCATATGGGTTTCGAATGACACAAGGGTAGGCAAATAATGACTATTCCTTTAATTGAATCAACATCGTGGTAGTTAACCAGGACAAAAGTTCACTTGGCAGCACCAACCAAAAAAGTTCCAGTGCTTTTCACTTTCTGTTCTATAATAGCAGCGAGTTAATGGTTAATCCCACCAGAGTGCACAGCACAGCATGTTAAAGTCCAGCTTTGCTATATGGCATGTGGGAGCATGACACAATGAGCCTTTATAAGGGATGGAGGCCACGGCTGAAGAGAAGTCTTGTGATAAACTGTGCTTTAAGACAAATAAGAGACTCTGGGTTGTGCAATAACAGCAGCAGAGATGACCTGCAAGTGTGGGACGTTGCATAAGCCATGAAAAAAAAAATGAATCACTAATGAACAACAACAACAGAGACTTTGGCCTTCACTTGAAAAGCATGTTAGTGTGCACAAAGGTCTTTTGATACTCAACTATTTCAAGCATGGTTTTGGAAGTATTGTCTGTATTATGCAGGAAAACACATGTTTCGTCTGTGAACAAGGGTGTGGCTTTGCTGTTTATTTATTTTTATTTTTTTTTGGTAGTGTACTTGACATCCGTCAAGGAATAGGGAAGTGAAACTTGATTCAGCCGAGTCTGTGCAACATAGTCTGTAATTAAAGACAGTTTCTTTAGAAGGATTTGCGTAATGCTTCCATTGTATTCCTTTTATATTGTAGTGTTTGTTTAGTTTTACATCTAAGATATCTTCCTCAATCATCTGTGGCTATATTCAATTATGCATTTGATAAACAATGAAAGCATTAACTAAACATTTCTCAGTGTTTTATCTGTTTTCTTTGCAGGGTGAAAAGGGCACAATCCATCTCAGAGGACAACAACCATTTGGAAGAAAAGAATATTGCTTAAAATAATTTTTAATAAAAATGACTTTTTACCTCCTCTGTACAAGATAAACAGCAGCATTTGTCTGATTTAATGCTATAATATCTATTTGTTATATACTGTGGATATTTCAACAATGCCAACTTGGCTTGATACAGGATCTTGGTATGGCGGACTTCTAACCCGGCAGAAGAAACATGGCTCTCTATCCCTAAGCGATCATCAGTTGTGCCTGTATTTCTTCATGACACGCGGATGGATTTAGACATTCTCTCGCTGCAGTCGCCATCCATTTCCTACGTATATCAGTGACATTCTAGGTCTCAGAGAATGATATGTCCAAGAAAGAAGAGGCCCATTAAAGATGAGGATTTCTCCGCCATCGTGGTGCCCTCCATGAGGGGTCACGGTTACTTGGATTACACGGTCGAGAGTCATCCATCTAGAGCCATGCAGGTCATGGATGAGTTCCGCCATCACGAGCTGCTCTGTGATCTGGTTCTACATGTGATGTACAAGGATAAGATAGTAGATTTTAAGGTGAGAGTCCTTCAAGGTGTACCAGGTGAAAAAGCTGTCTTAGGGGGCATCTCAATCAGTGTTCCAGTTCAATAGTCAGGGCACTGGTCAGGGAGTTGGCCATCCCCTTCATTTTTGGGGCACACTTGGTAGCTTTTGTGTGTGTTCACATAGATAATTCGACAAAAGTCACCAAGTATCATCCCATTCTGATGAAGCAAAACATTAAAAAAAATTCAAAACGTAAAATTTCCCCCAGAGGGGATTAGTTCACTTCAGAATTAAAGTTTCCTGATAATTTACTCACCCCCATGTCATCCAAGATGTTCATGTCTTTCTTTCTTCAGTGGATAAATCATGTAGAGCTCATGTAGATCATGTAGAGCTCTTTGAAGCTGCACTGAAACTGACATTTGGACCTTCAACCCGTTGAACCCCAGTGAAGTCCACTATATGGAGAAAAAATCCTGGAATGTTTTCCTCAAAAACCTTCATTTCTTTTCCACTGAAGAAAGAAAGACATAAACATCTTGGATGACATGGTGTGAGTAAATTATCAGGAAATTGTAATCCTGAAGTGAACTAATCCTTTAAGGGCTATCTCAATTGCAGTGCACTCAAACGTTTGCTCCATAAAAAGTCCACCGTGAAAACCAGGGAGCATCGATGTTCCCGTAACAGAAGTTCTGAAGCGCGAAACTCACTACACATAATGACACATGATAGATGTTTTTTAAAATACAAACCATTATTTAATTATATGTCAGGTTTATCGCTAGACAGATATTGAGCTAACATTTATCATTTATTCACAGCTGAAATGTTGCACGTATATGTAACAAGCAAAGTGTTTATCACACTGCACTTTAAGTAACATTAAAACAATGTCATAAAGATATCAGCTCCGCTGTTATTCATAAATACCAGTACAATGAGGTCGTTGTCATGTCGCCGGGAATAGTCATCAGTGTCTCAATGTGCAGTGAGTTATTACTGTCCTTACCAGTGCTGAATTCATGTACACAATGTACTGAATGACGAGCTGATTGAGACGCACCCTTACTCTACTTAGTGTCGTGAGATCTCCCGTTCCAGCACAGTCTGTTCTCACCTTTTTGTTTATTTATTTGCTTTAATGGAGTTGAAGTTCTCACAATTAACAATTGCATGATAGAGAACAATGTTAGCATACAGTAGTTTTGAGGGATTTGGGGATTTTATTTGGGGCTATATGTCAAAATCACAGGACTTTTCCCATTTGATATTAAAATTTTGAGCAATGCGAGTACAAAATTGCCCTTGCACTGCAAATTACAGCGTACAAAGATAAATCGTTCTCATTACAAGCGAAGAATTATGTCAGTACATGTTGAGGCATTTACTTGTAATTACAAGTACATGGCAGATACTGTACAGCTCTCATGATTTAGTTTCAGATGTGTCCTGACAGCTTTTTCTACATTCTCCAGGTGCATAAACTGGTGCTGGCTGCCTGCAGTCCTTACTTCAAAGCCATGTTCACCAGCAACTTCAAGGAATGCCACGCCTCGGAGGTTACGCGCTGCGGGACGTGTGTCCGGCGGTCATCAGCCGCCTCATCGACTTCGCCTACACCTCCCGCATCACGGTGGGCGAGAAGTGCGTTCTTCACGTCCTCTTGACAGCGATGCGCTATCAGATGGAAGAAGTGGCCAAGGCGTGCTGCGATTTCCTGACGAAGAACCTAGAGCCGTCTAATGTCATAGGCATCTCGAGATTCGCAGAGGAGATCGGCTGCACCGAGCTGCACCTGCGCACGAGAGAGTACATCAACACTCACTTCAATGAGGTGCGTGACTCCGTCAGCGGCGGTCGATAGTTGCTACCCGCTGCGCTCTCTTAAGTAACTGTACTGAGCCATTGACCTCTAACAGTCTGTGAATGAATGAAGGCTGTGGAGAACGGTGCTGTGCGGCTAATTGATCTGTCGATGGAACTCGGGTCTATCTTACAGATGGATATTGATTCGTATAAATTATCCAGCCGTCAGAAGAATCATGCATTAAAGCAATAGTTAACCCAAAACCCAATTTACTCACCCTTATTTCTTCCTTCTTCAGCTCAAAATGAGATGTTAGGCACAATGTGTGAGCTGAAAGTAGATGGTGATTTATACTCAAAAAATGTAATTACCATAACAAAAGTACCAGAAAAGTTGTCCACATGACTCTATATCAGTGGTTCTCTACTGGTTTCACCTCGGGACCCACATTTTCCCATGGTCATTAAGCCATGACCCAATTTTTTAGGAATTTGAATTTTTTTTGAAAAACCTACTTTTGTGAACTAGTCCTAGGTCCCAGTGCAGCCAGATTGTCTGGAGTCTCATTGTCAATAGTCAATAATAAAAAAAAAAGTTCCAAAATTCCAATTCCTAATCCCTAAAGGGCCGCCAAAAACTTTCAAAGTGGGCGGAGCCACTTTTACTAAAATGGCTATAACTCATGAACGGAATGAGATATTTTCACCAAACTTGGCACACGTGTGTAAGAGCTCATTCTGTGGTCGTAAGAAAAAGGACGTGGCAACTGGCCACTTGGTGGCGTTATAACAGGAAAAAAACAGGAAAACTGCTATAACTACTTCACCGTTAGTTCCATCGACTTGAAAATTGGCATGCAGTGTCTTCGTCCAAGTGGCCATGACTGTCTATGAGGACATTGACGTATCTTGAAAAACATGTCTGCCATCGGCCAATGAAATTTGAGCAGCTATCAGACAAGGTTAACAGAGGCCGATTGGAACAAAACTGTCTAGGCCTGTTTGACTCACAGCCCTGTGAGAAATTCGCAAAAAATTGGCCACCGGGGGGTGCCTTCACGTTTTTTCAAGTGCATAATGGATCGCGTATCGCATGATTTTTCGCACATGGTAGAACTCCTCATTCTGAGCAGCTTTGCCTCTATCGAATCGTTCGTTAAATATTGGAGATATTGGAGAACCAACTTTGCCAACTTTGGCAAACTAGTCCTAGGTTTTTGGCTTAACCTCAATAACTGTTAAAAAGCTTTAAAAACCATATTTTTCTTAAGGTAAATTGCCTGTATTGTCTGTAAATGGTCTTTTCCATGTATGATCAAAAAAGTTAGAGGCTTGCTAAATAAAACAAAAAATATTATTACGCATTAAAGGCCTTAAACCGTTTGAACCCCGATAATTGCTGCTCGCAGCTATATTTTAATTTATTATTCCTCACATGTAATTGACATACTCAAATGCAAATGCCTATTTACAAAGAGTCAGTATACTCTCTCCCGATCTAACTATCCTCCATGCCCGTGTCACAGGTGACCAAAGAGGAGGAGTTCTTCAGCTTGTCCCATTGCCAGCTTCTGGAGCTGATCAGTCAGGACAGTCTAAAGGTGCTCTGCGAAAGCGAGGTCTACAAGGCCTGCATCGACTGGGTGCGCTGGGACGCGGAGGGCCGCGCACAGTACTTCCACGCCCTCCTCAACGCGGTCCACATCTACGCTGCCACCAACGTTCCTCCAAAGGCAGCTGCAGTCCTGCCCCATCCTCAGCAAGGCCAACTCCTGCAAGGACTTCCTGTCCAAGATCTTCCAGGACATGGCTCTTCGAAAACCCCTGCCTCCCCCTCCTCATCGCGGGACGCAGCTCATCTACATAGCAGGCGGGTACAAGCAACACTCTCTGGACTCTCTGGAAGCCTTCGAGGGGTTCCTGTGTAGCGGGTGGGGCTTGCGTGTTGTTCGGGCTGCTTTATACGATTGGGGGACGCAATCTCTCTCTGCAGAACAACACGGAGTCTGGATCTTTGTCCTGCTACAACCCCATGACTAACCAGTGGACCCAGCTGGCTCCGCTCAACACGCCCAGAAACCGGGTGGGTGTCGGGGTCATTGACGGAAGCATTTACGCCGTAGGGGGTTCGCATGCCTCTACACATCACAACAGTGTCGAGAGGTGAGGCTGGGACAGGAAGAAAACCATTCAAAAAGGTTTTGTGTTTTATGCTGTGGGGTTTTTCCCCTTTATGTTATATTTCCTTCCTATTATACGTACGCTGGCGGAATCAAAACATTAGCACAGTGCAGAGTGACAGATTGGTTGACGGAGCTCGTATTACACCAAAGACTGAGTCGCGCACCTGTCCGACAGAAGAACATTCACACAGATGAAATATTAGCAGACAGGTCACGATACACACGCTACGCTTGTCATGCAGAAAGTGTTTTAACTTCCATCGGTTTGCTCTGTTCTTTTCAGAGCAGTCACTCTTGACTAACAAGCTCCAGGCAAATCTGTTTCATAACGTACATTCCAGTCAGGTCAGGTCTTTCAGGAGAAACGCATCTCCACAATATGTGTAATGATATATTATATTTATTAGCCAATGGTGACAGATCAGGTGAGAAGACCTAGCATGAACTTATAAACCCTAAACCTGAAAGGAAGGACTGAGGAGAACTGAGGTGGTAGCTATATTACTTTGGTTATTGGGACTGTCAAAACATATGCACGAAGTGTGTACTTCGAACTGACTACATTATAATGATGAATGCATGAATTGGAATTAATTATCTTTAATTAGTCTTGTTTGTAAGGGAGTGAGCGGTCTAAATAAGAACAACTTTGCTACAAAAAATGCTTTTCTTACTTAGTGTTTTTGTCTTGTTTCTAGTCCAGATATCTAAAAATTCTTAACTCAAGTAACATTTACTAGACAAGTTAAAAATTATTGTATTGTTTTGTGAAAAAATAAGTTAAAATTAAGTGAGTTTTTGCTTGAAACAAGCTAAATAATTTGCCAGTGGGGTAAGCAAAATAATTTTAAATAAAACCAAAAACAAGATTTCTTTGCTTATCCCATTATCAGATTGTTTTGCTTGTTTTAAAGGGGTGGTTGATTATGATTTCACTTTTTTAACTTTAGTTAGTGTGTAATGTTGCTGTTTGATCATAAACATCTGCAAAGTTACGACGCTCAAAGTTCAATGCAAAGGGAGATATTTTCTTTTACAGAAATCGTTTTTTAAGGCGGCTGGTAGGGACTACAACGAGCTTCTTGCCGGGTTAGTGACATCACAATCCCCAAAATTTACATAAACCCCGCCCCCGAGAACACACAGCAAAGGGGGCGGGGCCATGTTGGGCTGCTTTAGAGAGGAAGAGTTGTTGTAGTAGAGTGTTGTTGTCATGCATTATAGGTCCACTTTAAGCAAAAGTTAATTTTAACTTTTTTCATAAAACAAGAAATTTTTACTTGTCTAGTAAATGCTTTTTGATTTAAGAATTTTTAGATATTTTGACTAGAAACAAGATAAAAATATTAAGAAAATATTTTTTTGCAGTTGCAAAACAATGTGGAGATTATAGTTTATTTGCAAGTTTTGTACAAAAATAATTTAAAAAGTCGTTTATGCTCACCAAGGCGGCATTTATTTAATCAAAAGCACAGTAAAACAGTAATAATGTGAAATATTACTATAATTGTTACTCCAGTCTTCAGTGTCACATGATCCTTCAGAAATCATTCTAATATGCTGATTTGCTGCATAGAAACATTCATTATTATTATTATTATCAATGTTGATCAACAGTTGTGCTGCTTCTTATTCTTGTGCAAACTGATACATTTTCTTTTTCAGGATTCATTGATGAATCCTGAAGCATCCAATTGAAACTGATTACATTTTTTTGGTAATATTATACACTCTACACTTTCTGATCAGTTTGATGCATCCTTACTGAATAGAAGTATTCATTTCTTTTAAAAAAAATCTTTTAGATGGTAGTGTGTATACAGTTAATAAAAATTATGCCACAAAGTCAAACAGAATATGTAAGGGACAAAAACCTCATTAACTTCGTCTTTTGCTGTGGATTTGTTATTTAATTTTCAAAAAGCTCAAGTACAGATTCATAACCGTGGCATGTGAGTCCTATTGAGGATCATTTAAATCTGAGCACAAAGTTAATCTGTCCAGGAATGCAGGGAGAGAGTGTGCGTGTATTCTATTCAGGAATTACAGCTAGACACAAATTCAAACAATGAATGTCGATAGATCATCTACAGTTTCAAAGATGTGTGAAATTCAAGACTCAGTATGTGCTGGGAGACAGAAACTCCTGGGTCCGTAACAGTAGCTGTTAAATGGAGATGCTGCATTGTTGGCAGGTTAAATACAACCTCTTCTTGCTGAAGGTGATATAACAGCTCATGCGAATTGCTTGCAGTTATGATTGGTATTTGGCTCTAGATATCACTGTGAAATAGCCTGAAATATTTGCATTGACTTCTTCAACTATGTGTAAGGAAATCATATTCATACTTTATCTAAACTGGTTTTGTAAGGATTTCTGGCTTGTTTGTTTTCACAGGTATGATCCAGAGACAAACCGCTGGACGTTTGTGGCCCCGATGTCAGTGGCGACTGGGGGCCGGCGTGGTCATGTGTGGGGGGAGTCTGTATGTGGTGGGGGGGTTTGATGGGGACAACCGGTGGAACACAGTGGAGCGCTTTCAACCTGACACCAACACCTGGCAGCACGTGGCACCTATGAACACAGTTCGGAGCGGCCTCGGTAAATATTCTGCACCATTTATCAAATTAATGAATTGGAACTGCTTTCTTTTACTTGACATGTTAACCACAGTCATGTGGTGTAGTGCATGAATCCTGCCATTATATAAAAGTGATTAAAGGCAACAATATGAACAGAAGAGAACAAACGACTACATCAAATCTAATCAAAACCACATAAGAAAACATAATACTGTACTATTCAGTGTTTGAAACTTTGTATTATTAGCTTGTCATGTTATTTCCTCCTTAAGATGAATCGCTTTTTGTAAGATCTGCTAAATGAATAAATGTAATAATAAACCTGGATCAAACATAAACTAAATAATAGAGGTCGACTGATTGGATGGATTTTACCGATAACGATAACTAGGTTGGCCCACGCTGACCGATGAACACTGAATGAAAACAATCATACATTAAACATTAAAAATAAAAACATTAAAGAATGCTGAACTTTATTACAAAAATTAAAAACAGTACTTTTTAAATATAAATATTAATATATTAATTAGCCTATATAAGGAAGAGGATTAGGGCCAAGCAATAATAAAAAAATAAAACCATCTCGAGATTAAAGTTTTTAAATTTCGAGAAAAAGTCGAGATAAAATGTTGAGAATAAAGTCATTAAATTAAGAAAAAACTCGTTAAATTACGAGAAAAATTTGTTAAATTCGAGAAAAGTCGAGATAAAATGTTGAGATAAACTCATTAAATTATGAGAAAAGTCGTTAAATTTCGAGAAAAAAAGTGAGATAAAATGTTGAGAATGTCATTAAATTATGAGAAAAATCGTTAAATTTCGAGAAAAAAGTCGAGATAAAATGTTGAGAATAAACTCATTAAATTATGAGAAAAAATTAATTTAAACAAATGAGAAAAAGTCGAAAAAATTAAATTTCGAAAAAAGTCATAAATGTTGAGAATAAATAAATTAGAAAAAAAAATTTCGAGAAAATCGAGATAAAATGAGAATAAATCATTAAATTATGAAAAAAGTCGTTAAATTTCGAGAAAAAAGTCGAGATAAAATGTTGAGAATAAACTCATTAATTATGAGAGTCGTTAAATTACGAGGTTAAATTACGAAAAAAAATTAAATTTCGAGAAAAAGTCGAGATAAATGTTGAGAATAAAACTCATTAAATTATGAGAAAAATAAATTCGAGAAAGAAAAAAGTCGAGATAAAAATGTTGAATAAACTCATTAAATTATGAGAATAAAGTCATTAAATTACGAGAAAAAAATCGTTAAATTTCGAGAAAAAAGTCGAGATAAAATGTTGAGAATAAACTCATTAAATTATGAGAAAAAAGTCGTTAAATTACGAGAACAAATTTGTTAAATTACGAGAAAAAACTCATTAAATTCGAAAAAAGTCGAGATAAAATGTGAGAATAAACTCATAATTATGAGAAAAAAATTTCGAGAAAAAAGTCGTAAATTTCGAGAAAAAGAGAAAAATGTTGAGAATAAGTCAAATTATGAGAAAAATAAATCGAGAAAAGTCAGAAAAATTTGAGAAAAAAATTACGAGAAAAAAATTACGAGTTGTTAAATTACGAAAAAACTCATTAAATTTCGAGAAAAAAGTCGAGATAAAATGTTGAGAATAAACTCATTAAATTATGAGAATAAAGTCATTAAATTTCGAGAAAAAAGTCGTTAAATTATGAGAACAAATTCGTAATTTAACCATCTCGAGATGGTTTTATTTTTTTATTATTGCTTGGCCCTAATCCTCTTCCGTACCTATACCTTGATCATTCATATTAGTTCATAGTACATTAACTAACTTTAAGAGATATGAGAAGAAAAAATGACTAAATGTTCAAGTTAAAAATTAACAATCCTTTGTTTAACCTTCGTTAATGTTGAGGATGGGCTCTTACTGTAAAGAGTTAATGTTACATTTCTTTTAAAGCCAAACATGCCTAAAAATGTCCATCTTTAAACATAGCATTGAAATTACACACATATGTATATTGTATGTATACTCTCATGCTTTATTAGCTTCTATTTTAGAAGACTTCGTGATTATCTAATAAAAAAACGAAATATGTTTTACAATGACGATAAAAAAAGAACTGAAATCGAATGCATTTATATGTTTTTGTCAGCTGCATAAACCATATCAATTTGCTTTCTAACGTCACTAGCTTTAAACTTTGCTGCATATCGAATGCATGTAAGTAAGCAGCTGGATATAAACGAATGCAAATACATGATAATAATTGTGATGCATGTTTTTGTCACATTGTTTTACCCACTTGAGGTATTGCTAATGTTAGCATCCTCTCAGCCTCACGGCAAACAAACTTCTGTTTTCCACTAATGCAGCGTCCAGTCAACAAATTAATGACTTTATAATGATATAAAACACGTACTGTTTACATACCGTCTGTTTTAAATCTGCATCTGAAGTGTCCGGCTCAATGCAGCGCTCGGTCTCACGCGTCAAAACAAACTCCACGAGGTGTCAGTGATAGTTTTTATTCCACCTCTAGAGGTCGCTCTCGTACAGTGTAATGACAGGAAAAACTATCGGTAATCGACCTGATTGATCTACCTCTACTAAATAACATAAAGCTTTCGAAGTAAATAATTAATACACTATGGTTTCGTTCACAAGTTAATAAATAAAAAAAGATAAACCTATTTTTAAAAAGTCCATGAAGGTGACTAGACTTCTAGGAATTCACACTTCCCAGAGTTGCTTGACCCTGCAGCCTTACGCAACAATACAGCATGTACTGTAACTGATAAAGCTGTGGCATAGTCATCAATAATTCATATCAGAAGAGTTGAAGAAATACCTGTGCAGTCGACATAAAGAATGAATGCAGATAGGGACCGGGAACTGCCAAGCTTCAAAAAGCATCATAAAAGTACATATATTTCAAGTTTTGCTTTGACTTTCTTTGTATGGCTGTAAGCTTCATACTTCAAATAATGAAGTAAACTCTTATTGCTCTGTCTGTAGGGGTGGTGTGTATGGATAACTACCTCTATGCAGTTGGCGGCTACGATGGTCAAACCCAACTCAAAACGATGGAGAGATATAACGTGGCTCGAGACGAGTGGGAGCCCATGGCCTCTATGAACCACTGCCGCAGCGCACACGGAGTCACAGTCTACCCAGTGCAAGATTTATGTGTTAGGTGAGCTGGACTGGTGGAAGGGAATGCATGCATTGATCAAATGTATACCTTGAATGCAGTGGAAGTTGCTTTGGATTTAATGCATAAATGTAAATAATCTTTAATATTATTCCATGTCAGGTGGATTCAATCAAGGCGGTTTCTTGTCCAGTGTGGAGTACTACTGTCCGGGCAGTGATGTATGGACGTATTTAACGGATATGCCTGTCGGGCGCAGTGGAATGGGTGTCGCCGTAACCATGGAACCGTGTCCTGGAATCCTGCCGGAGGAGGAGGATGAGGAGGAGGAAGAGATGTAATGTGGAAGTTTGACCTGTGAACTTTGAACACGTGCCATGTTGAAGACCGCACATTCCTTCGAATATCTTCCTGCATGTGATGCCAATAAGGACATTCCTATGTAATTTAGGTTAATTAAGTATAATTTGATAAATCCACTACAATGTGTGTGTGTGATTTAGAGAGCTAACCACTGGACTAATGAACCTCCGGTCACTGTATCAGGACTGAATGAATATCTGAGACACGCACAATCTTTTTGTCGAACTGCTGAACATGTAATTTTGTGAGCTTGTTCGATAATGCTTCTCATGTCTGTAAATACCTGATAAAACACTGAAATCTGATCAATGTTTGCTTTGATTTTCTCACGACTGTTTGTCTGGAGCAGTAACACTTTCTTTGAAGCCAGGATATATATATAATGCATTAAAAGGATATTCTTACAGTTCTTAAAATAATGTCTTATAATGCACCATGTCCTAAACCAGTGTTTTCCCAACCCGGTTCCTGGAGGCACACTAACAGTGCACATTTTCCAAATCTTCCTAATCAAACACATCTGATTCAACTCATCAGTTCGTTAGTAGAAACTCCAAGACCAGAAATATATGGTTCAGATCAGGGAGACATTCAAAATGTGTACTGTCCAGGAACAGGGTTGGGAAACACCGTCCTAAACTGATGCTATAAAAGGAATCTTTTCCAGGATATAATCAGAGTTTTTATCCTAACTAGCCGTGATGGATAGGTTTCTATTTGTGGTTTCTATAATGCATTAGAAATATCTTCTTTATAGGCAACAGGCTTCATAAAATGTGTTGTGTTTGCTTTTTACCACTAGGTGGAGGACTTCTACTTCCAGACACACTTAGAGCCTGTCTCAATACTGGTGCATGACCACTCGTCAGCGGACATGATGTATTTCCTGTATTTAGCCTGGTGTTTAAGTGGGTGTGAAGACCACTAGTGTGTGTAAGAACTTCTGATCACCCAATGGGACACACTTACAACACAGTGCAAGAGCTTTATTTACACATTTTGACTTTCATCACTTTGCACTTTAAAATAAATTATATAACAGACGACACCACAACAAGGTGGTGCGTCTAATTAAGTGGTGAAAAGCAGTTGCAAACATTTTATATAATACACACATACTCATAATTGCACCAGTAAAATGTGCAACACTTTACATTTTACTGCCAAATTATATGTAATATCTAATTACATTGGAATGTTTTGGAAATCTGGTGATTTAAACACGAAGATGATGAATGATGGGATCTGAAGCAGTAGACTAATAGAAATGTGTGGATTTAGTGTTCAATAAGGGCACTGAGCTTAAAATTACTGTGCAAGCGTCCAATATCAACTTTTTCAAAGTTACTTTATTAAAATTACAAACTATTCATTGATATAAGCAACTTAATCATTCAAAAAACACATTTAAGTTGACTAAATCTTTCACAGATTAATTAAAAAAAATTCACATTTTGGATAGTTATTTTCTGCAAGGCAGTTTGCTTTTTTTTCACTGATAAAGACAATTATTTTTGTGATGTCACAATCATCCATCATGTACGGAAGAGGATTAGGGCCAAGCAATAATAAAAAAAATAAAACCATCTCGAGATTAAAGTTTCGAGAAAAAACTTGTTAAATTTCGAGAAAAAAGTCGAAATAAAATGTTGAGAATAAAGTTGTTAAATTACGAGAACAAATTCATTAAATTATGAGAAAAATGTCATTAAATTACGAATTTGTTCTCATAATTTAACGACTTTTTTCTCGTAATTTAATGACTTTATTCTCAACATTTTATCTCGACTTTTTTCTCGAAATTTAACAAGTTTTTTCTCGTAATTTAATAGGTTTATTCTCAACATTTTATTTCGACTTTTTTCTCGAAATTTAACAACTTTAATCTCGAGATGGTTTTATTTTTTTATTATTGCTTGGCCCTAATCCTCTTCCGTAGTCATATGTCATAGGCTTCTTTATAGAAACTGGCCTCTTTTTTCTTTTGCTTCATTTGTGAGTTATAAAGTCAGAGTTGCGTGATTTAAAAACTCACAAAAAAAGTAAATTGCGACTTTAGATCTCACAGTTCTAACTTTATAACTCGCAATTCTGCCTTTTTTCTCAGAATTGCGAGATATAAACTCACAGTCGCATCTTGTACAGTCAGAATTGTGAGATAAATTCGTAATTCTGAGAAAAAATGTCTTTTTCTCCTCACAATTGGAGTTTATATCACGCAATTATGAGAAAAAGTCAAAATTGTGAGATAAAAAGTCGTAAATTTTTATTGCATGGCGGAAACAAGCTTCCATATGCTTCAGTCAAAGATTATAGATATAGAAAGACGGTTCACTCCTCTTAGTTGAGAATTGCGCTTAGGGCTGCACATGCGCATTGGCTCATCTAGCCTGAAAATCCGCTTTTTTACGCTATTTGAGCATAAGAAACAACATTTATGGGACAGTTCATGTCAGATTTTGTTGCTGGTTTGAAATAGTTTTTTTAATTGTGAGTTCGCCAAGCAGTTTATGAGATTTGAGAATTTCCCCATTCAAAGAAAACAAGAAACTGTGAACAGTTTTATGAATTGGTCAAGATGTAGGTTTGTTGCTGTGTTAAAGCAAGCTTTTTGTAAGCAATTTCGGAGCAAGCTAGCTTTGAAGGCATGAGATCCCACCCTCCCTTCAGAGCGCTCTCCAAAGCCACGCCTCCTTCAAAACACATGACCGCGCAGGTCGCGCACAGCCAGAGATTCAGGAAGAAACGGTGTTAAATTACCTCATGTCTCAAAACACATAACATTAACACGATGTACGTAAACAACTTACTTATACCACCTGACTGCTGCAGATTAATTTCGCTTTTGATAGCGTTGACATAGAAAGACTTACGGGAAACGTGTGATGTCCGCATGCGCAGGGTGCGCGGATGTATGGAAATACATATGTTGATTGATTGGACAAACATTTTTTAGTCCTAAGACTTCCACAGAAGATATATGATTATATGATATATGTTTAGATATATATATATATTTTAAAATCTAGACCACTTCTATTATCGATTGCTATCAGTATGTAAAGAGAGTTTCAACCAGAATTACAAAAATTGCCTACCCTACCTTTAATACTCACTGTCTCCATGTTATAGTTTACACAGAGAGTCTCGTTACATTTCCACGGTGAGACTCGATGGTTTGTTTACCTACTCATAACTGTTTAATCCACAAACACAGGGGCTCCACTTCTTTTCCGCAGGTTCCTGGCTTTATCCGTATCAAATCATGAGGTGCCATGTCAACACTGGCTGATTCCAGTCCTTGGGCGAGATCCTCGCCGTGAGACGTGTGATCAGCGGGCAGTGGATCTGTCACACACAAACACATGCTGAGAGACACATCAGAGTGTGAGTACGGACCCAAGGCCTTGTTTTGGCTCATCCTGGACTCTGATTGGATGATGAGCCGGAGCTGTCTCTTCCCCGAGCCTAACAATATATCTGATGACTCACATGGCAAAGTATGACGCACTCTCCAGTACACACACACACTGCCTGAGTGATCTGGAGTGACACGCAGCTGCCTTCAGTGTGTAAGGTACTTGAGACCGCATCACTCGACATGTGATTATACTGACTGGTCAAAGCAGAGGAAGGTGCCTGCAGTCAATGTGAAAGATGCAACACAAAGTATAAAATGCATCAGTTTACCTGTGCTAAAGGTATAGTGTCCAGTAATGTGTTAATCTTCACTTTCACACATAGGAGGCGCTAGGATCCTTTGCTTTCAATGACTGGTTTGCTGGTTTCTCAGTGTCCTGATGTGGGAAAACCACCAGAGAAAACATGCATCAGTCCTGTTCAAAATCTCATATGGCCGGAGCCCAATACATCATTTTTAGATTGTCATAAAACCTTTTACATTTAACAATATTACATTTAAGTCCTTATCAATGTGTATTTTTAGTTGATGGCTTGACATATCTTCAGTCATGGACTACAAATCCAAATGACCTTGACAGATGCCAATCATAAGTAACTCGGTGTGATATTTACAATACTGTAATTTGGTCATTTTTCACTCATTTCTTGATATTCATATTGTGATATTCAAATTATAGTGTTGTAAATACTATTATATATACAGTATACTAAAATTTACTATAGTTTACTATAGTATGGGGGGAACCATGATTTTTTTTTCGGGGTGGGGGGTGTGTGTTTTTTTATTAAAAGTAATTAAATAAATGACATTTAGTAATTTAAGGGAATAACGAAAAAAGAAATAAGAACGATAAAAGTTCCAGGTCTTTTAATTATTAAGTAATCAATTTAAGCTATTTGCAAATAAAAAAATTTAAATATATATACATACACTTATTTGTATGTCTGATATGTCAAAAACGCAAAACGTTTCTTGTCTCATCACATTCAGATATAAATTACATTAATTATATCATATAAATCAAATAATAGCATGTTTCCAATTCAAAACGGTGAAATTTCATAAAAATGTTGAGTAGTTTGCATCGCTTGATATTGCGGTCGGTTGCTAAAAATTTTAATCATAAAACAGTCGACAAATATTAAATGTTTAGTTTACTATCGCCACACACTCTTTCACTGTTAAAACTAAAACGTCACGTTGAAATTCGCGCTAGTCTTCTGTGAACAGCAAGCCCCGCCTTCTTTGATTTGATTGGCCAGCTCACTCATTCTGACAGAGATGAGCGCTCTTAGCTTAAAAACGTAACTTTTAAAACTTGTTTTGTCATCCTAACAACAAACAGAGTGGTGCGTAATGGAGTACAGCAGAGCAGCATCAATAATATCAAATATTTGGCCATTTCTAATTATTGAGAAGTACTTGTCCCCCTCAATAACTATGTTTCCATCCACCTATTTTTATGCACATTTTGGGATATTGCATCAAAAACTGCTGGATGGAAACACCAAGATGCGCATAAATTCTAAAAATGCGCATAAAAAAAACGTATTTGCTATTTGATACATTTTCTATCCGATAAGAAAACGTGCATAAACTACAATGGAAACACATTTACCGAATAAATTCCTCGATGCGCATCAAAAAAATCGTGACTTTGCGCGATGGGACGGCGTAACTAGCGGAAAAATCTTGTTGCAAAGCATCTGAAATGCTGTTTTGGTTAGTCAGAAGTACGGTCATCCGTCGGATGCTAGTTATTTGAATTTATAAAGTTATAAATATGGATATTTTTCTTACAAAAACCCATCACTTCACTTCACTTCAGAAGGCATTTATTAACCCCCTGGAGTTGTATGGATTACTTTTTTATGGATGGATGCATTATTTTTTAAATTCGCAACTTTGGATGGAAATGTGGTTATCGCTCTGACTTTTACATGCGCAACTAAATGTAAATGCTATCGAACTGAAATCGCTTTGAGGAGGTAACCATAGCAACTACTGCTCGATCGCTGTCTGTATCTTAGGGCACCGTCGATAAAAATACTGTAATTATTTTAACAATCACAAATATATCATGAATACACACATTTTGCAGATAGTTGGGAAAATTAAGGCATTACTTTAAAAAGATATTACTTTGAAAGTCACGGAATAACTCGCAGATCGGTATTTTAGTGTTAAAATGCAAGAAGACCCCTGACTTTGGGATTAAATCTATAGGATTTTAGTGTGTTCTTGGATGAGGTTTTATGTATAAATGCTCCACCTTTTTTCTTTAGCATATCAATTAGCTATTATCCCAGAAAATAAAATGTTCTTTGTATATTTTACTCATTTGAATGCATGGCCGATGTCACACAGCGTCAATAACTTATAGCAGCTGCATAAGCGCGTGTGAAGATGGATATCTTGCGTCCAACGTGCGGTACGTGATTCAGGAACAGCGTCAGGAGGCACGATATCATCTCTTAACGGGTTTAATGTGGATGTCGTGTGAAAAAGCGAATGACTGCAAGAACGTCGCAACCTTCTCTCCCAAACCACATCGTGCAACTTTAAAATCCAAACTGTGTTCAAGTCTTATTTTTCCAAAACTAAGCTGAGAGAAGCACGAGTGGACGGTCTCAAGCTCCCCACTGTGTGAATTGATTCTACTATGGGTCTGCCTGAAACAGGGCTTCCGGAGCCGGGGGACATCTACACATCATTCCTACTGAAACATTCAAATATTCAACATATATTGATAAATACTTGGTTTGATCACTAAATAGGTGTTTTAATAAGGTTTAGTGTTCAATCATGGAGAAATTCAGAACTTTAGGTTCTTATTAGTGGCAAACAGAGCCTTAAGCGTCCCTGCATGAAAAAATGGAACATTCCACAATTTATTCCAGGGAAAGACTGACAGTTTTTTGGGTCATGAAGCAGCTGTTCGAGTCAGCGTCGCGCCCTCCCGCCGCGGAATAAGAAATTAGTACATTTCAAATTAGATAACCAAGATTTAAACTTACGGAGCGAAAGTAAATACAGCATACAAGAAGAAGATAATACTAGTAGTAGTAATAATTATTATAACAAGGGTTATTTTGCATATATGTGTAAAGCGATGTTTAATTATATTTTATATAATTTTGCAAATGAACAATATTGGACATTTTTGGTCAATATTTGTAAGTTAACATTAACAAAGAAATATTATATAAAGCCATAGTTTGTAATTTATTTGAAAAATATAAAACTTATAAAGGGGGGACTGTTTTGACCAAAGCCATTTTTGTCATTTATGATGCAAATGAACAATATTGAACATTTTAACCTGTTTGGTCAATATTTGTAAATGGATATCAATACAAAAATATTATATAAAGCCATAGTTTGTAATTTATTTGAAAAATATAAAACTTATAAAAGGGGGGACTTTTGACCAAAGCCATTTTTGTCATTTATGATGCAAATGAACATTATTGAACATTTTTGGTCAATATTTGCAAGTTAACATTACAAAAAAATATATTTTTAAAGCCATAGTTTGTAATTTATTTGAAAGATATAAAATTTATAAAGGGGGTCCGTTTTGACCAAAGCCGTTTTGTCATTTATGATGCGGACTGTCTCAGCTGAAATGACCATGGGCACATGCCACCTCTTATGCCAATCATTTCTCATCAATTATTCAGACAGGAATGACTTCCGCTTGCAAGATTACAGTTCTTTTGCCGCTGGGACTTGCAGCGAGTACCAACCACAAGATATGCATATTTCAGTCAAGATGATGGCATATTTTTATGCATATTAGAGTATCTGTGCAGTTCTTGGCGGTGAGAATTGTAAGGCACTGTTGCATACTGATACTGTGTATGAGAATGAATGAAGCATATGAAAATCGACAAGGATGAGAGATAAAGATGCATATGAAATAAAAAGACATTTATTTGATGATATAGGTATGCATAATACAGCAACATTATGAGTCACATTGAAACAAATGATAAATAAATTAGGACTCCTGCTGAATTCTCTCTCTCTCGCTGCATGAGAACAGCTGCAGATGCCCACTCTGCGTAAGTGGATAAAAACTATAATGCAATCTCTAGAGACATGAGGACATTGGTCAATTGGAGTTAGTTTAGATAAAGATTTTAACCTGGATAATCGCTGCTGCTGCCCTGTTCATGTCTCTCTCTCGTTGCTGTTCAATTCAGTTGGAAATATCAGAAGGCAGATGCGTTTTAATTTCACCCAGGTTTGCTGTGTGACATCATCCTAACTCAGTCCTGAAGAGGTTAGCTCCATCTTGCCTCACCACACCTGTCTGGAAGTTTCTAATCTGCCTTGTAAGAGCTTGATTAGGTGGTTCAGGTGTGTTTAATTGGGGTTGGAGGCCAAAACCTGGAAGCACTTCTGGTTCCATCGTCAGTGGGTTAATTGGTTGAAATAAGGCCTGTGGTGAACACAAGCTCACAAGATATTTTCACGCTTTGTCCTACGATATAAAATACATCAGTAATACCCTCTTGAGATTGTTTTGGGATTGTCCCTCTCAGTGGTGGTTACGGCCCTGCTGCAAACTATTATAACTTGAACTTTCAATGAAAATGAAAATTTAATTTTTAAACAATTGACATTGAAGTCATGTGACCATTTAGCTGTTGACTTCTGTTGATTGTGCTCACGATTCATAACTCATAAAAGTTGTGTTCATTTGTGAAGATTATCATGATAAACAAAACGTGAAAGAATCATAAGCTTTTGTTTTTTACAGACCATACACTCTAAAAATGCTGGGTTAAAAACAACCCAAGTTGGGTTGAAAATGGACAAACCCAGCGATTGGGTTAAATGTTTGCCCAACCTGCTGGGTAGTTTTATTTAAATAAACTATTGTTTAAAAATGACTGTATTGCTTAAAATGAACCCAAAATTTGTTATAAAATGAATAAGTGTTAATAATGTTAATAATGCACTATCCAATAAGTGTTATTAATAAGTGTAATGAATAATATTTAAACAATAAACATTTATATTAATATATTAATAAATGTTCACCTTTTGATTATTATTGTTGCCTAATTATGTGTCAGATTTTTAATTACCAACCTATTTGGGGTTCATTTTAAGCAATACAGTCATTTTTAAACAATAGTTGAGTTAAATAAAACTACCCAGCAGGATGGGCAAATATTTAACCTAACCGCTGGATTAAAACGACCCATTTGCAGGTTTAAAACAACCCATTCGCTGGGTTAAAACAACCCAATCGCAGGATTAAAACAACCCATCGCCCCAATTCGCTCAGTTAAAACAACCCAATCGCAAGGTTAAAACAACCCATTTGCTGGGTTAAAACAGCCCATTCACTGGGTTAAAACAACCCTTCTCTGGGTTAAAACAACCCAATCGCAGGTTTAAAACAATCCATTCGCTGAGTTTAAACAACCCAATGTTAAAACAGCCCATTCGCTGGGTTAAAACAACCCATTTGCAGGTTTAAAACAACCCAATCGCTGGGTTAAAACAGCCCATTCACTGGGTTAAAACAACCCATTTGCAGGTTTAAAACAACCCAATCGCTGGGTTAAAACAACCAATTCGGGTTAAAACCCAATCGCTAAACAACCCATTTGCTGGGTTAAAACAGCCCATTCACTGGGTTAAAACAACCCATTCTCTGGGTTAAAACAACCCATCGCAGGGTTAAAACCCAATCGCTGGGTTAAACATCCCAAAAACCCAAGGGTTAAAACAACCATTTGCAGGTTTAAACAACCCAATCCTGGGTTAAAACATCGCTGGGTTAAAACAACCCATTTGCAGGTTTAAAACAACCCATTCGCTGAGTTTAAACAACCCAATCGCTGGGTTAAAACAGCCCATTCGCTGGGTTAAAACAACCCATTTGCAGGTTAAAAACAACCCAATCGCTGGGTTAAAACAGCCCATTCACTGGGTTAAAACAACCCATTTGCAGGTTTAAAACAACCCAATCGCTGGGTTAAAACAACCCAATTCGCTCGGTTAAAACAACCCAATCGCAGGGTTAAAACAACCCAGTTAAAAACCCATCACTGGGTTAAACAACCCATTCTGGTTAAAACAACCAATCGCAGGGTTAAAACAACCCAATCGCTGGGTTAAAACATCCCAATTGCTGGGTTAAAACAACCCAATCGCTGGGTTAAAACAACCCATTTGCAGGTTTAAAACAATCCATTCACTGAGTTTAAACAACCCAATCGCTGGGTTAAAACAGCCCATTCGCTGGGTTAAAACAACCCATTTGCAGGTTTTAACAACCCAAAAACAGCCCATTCACTGGGTTAAAAAAAACCATTTGCAGGTTTAAAACCCAATCGCTGGGTTAAAACAGCCCATTCGCTGGGTTAAAACAACCCAATCGCAGGATTAAAACAACCCAATCGCTGGGTTAAAACAACCCAATTCGCTCAGTTAAAACAACCCAATCGCAAGGTTAAAACAACCCATTGCTGGGTTTAAACAGCCCATTCACGGGCCCATAAAACAACCAATCGCAGGTTTAAAACAATCATTCGCTGAGTTTAAAACAACCCAATCGCTGGGTTAAAACAGCCCATTCACTGGGTTAAAACAACCCATTTGCAGGTTTAAAACAACCCAATCGCTGGGTTAAAACAACCCAATTCGGTTAAAACAACCCAATCGCAAGGTTAACAACCCATTTGCTGGGTTAAAACAGCCCATTCTTAAAACAACCCAGTTTCGCAGGGGTTAAACAACCCAATCGCCCGCTGGGGGTTAAAACAACCCAATCGCTTAAAACAGCATTTTTTTGGGTTAAAACAGGGGTTAAAACAACCCATTTGCAGGTTTCCAATAAAACAGCCCATTCGCAACCCAATCACTGAGTTTGTCCATTTTCAACCCAACATGGGTTGTTTTTAACCCAGCATTTTTTGATCATCAGCAATAATTACTGCATATCAACAAGCACATCAGAAATGACCTTGACTAATTTATAAAAAATGCTTTTTTTACAGTCTATGGTTCTTTCAACCCAAATTTATATGGACAAACTCAACCAAGAGTGCTAATTAGGTTTGTCCATATTTGACCCAAATTTGAGTTGAAATAACCCAGCATTTTTTAAGGAGTGTTGGTCATTTCCCAGATATGTCAGATGTGGTCAGAATGCTCCCTGTTAACACTTACATTGCTCAGTGCGGACCTCTGTTAGACGGTGAGGGCGCGGGGTCCCGCGAGGCCCTAATGGGGATCATATGTGGAGTCAGCGTGTAGACAGAATCCAAGACCTCTGGCCGCTCAGAAAAACCCTGTCAGCAGCGGATCCTGGCCAGCCAAACGGCTAAAAGGCTGAGATTTGATTTGATGACTTTGCACCTCTACCTCCTCTTTGCACTTAATCTTTTTTTCTCCTCTGTTGTCTAACCTGTGGTGCCGAGGTGGTCGAAGATGAGCCGTCTGCTGCAGGGTCCTAATCTAATATAATTATTGCTTCTCACCAAATCATCCCAGTGGATTCATCCGCAGTCTTTGGTTTCTCTGTGTAACGGCCAGTGAGATACGGTAATGGTGAGCTGCTCGGACGAGGAGGCTACTAAGAAGAGACAGAATTGGTTTTGGATGTCCACATTAGGTGTCCAGGCTCCTTGCTTAGAGACAAACACATGTATTGTTTTAAAACTGCTTTACTTGCTAACTTTCTTTCATGCTTTTGATTGGCTGCTCTTGTTAAAGCAAAAAGTTTGGTATATAAACAAATGAACAGTCAGATTTTATTTTACAAATATGTTTAGCATCATTTACAATTACAACATGAGATGAAAACTTTATATATTTTTTGTTTTATTTTTGCGCACAAAAAGTATTCTCGTCGCTTCATAACATTAAGGTTGAACCACTGCAGTCACGTCGACTGTTTTAACGATGTAATTAATGACAAGTAATTTCATTTTTGGGTGAACTAACCCTTTAGGGGACTGAAAACTTTGAGTAGCAAACCACAGCCATCCTATTGATTCCCGACGGACAAAATCAACCCGGCCCTACATTTGTTCTTGTTTGTGAAGCAGTTTCAATCAGAAATATGTCACAATAGGGACGAAAAGACTATCTCAACCTCCATTTCACGTCGACTTTAATAAGACCTGTTGTTTATCAAATCTTCCCCGATGGATGCCATTGAGGTGATGGGTGTCTGTACCAGGGCAGAATGTTTACAGAAAGGATAAACAGTGGCTGAGGCTATAATCTAGTGTCGAAAGAGTAGGACATGTGTGGATTACCGTCTCTCTATCCCTCTGTATCTCTCCTCTGCTCTCTCGGCACCTCATGACATTTCTAATTGAGTTAAATCTCATTATTCACGCCCGGCTTTGGGGCTGACACCGCATGCGTCCGCATGTCTCAAAACTGAACAGCCTTACTTGCCGCTGTGGTTAGCGCTCTGAAAGAAGAGAGGGATTGGTTACTCCGCTGAGAGTGCTTCCTTCTCCCCTCAACATTCCGTCGAGAATGTGTCTGAACACACGCTAGAAACACTCTAAATATGCAACTGTTTTCCAGAGAAATCTGTGAATGAAATGCCAAACGAGAGCCTTTGGGATGCTCACATGTTGAGTTTGTTTTGGTAGTTCTGTGTTAAGTTTTGGCACTCTGCTGGAGCGGACGAGATCCACAGCTGCAGCACATAAGAAGTCCCAAAAACTGACTGCTGTAGTGCAGGGAGCTTAAGGTCTGCTTGAGATTTTCAGATGTTTTTGTGGAGGAAAACCCATTTGCTTTTACCATGTTCTTTATTGGCATTGATGGTTCCATGAAGAACCTTTCCATTCCAAAAAAGATCTCTTTATAGTGGAAAAAGGTTTAGATTATTAAAATGTACTTCAAATTAAGAATAAACATGGTTCTTACAAAACTAATCACTGAAAGGTTCTTTGGGGAACCAAAAATGGCATCACTGCGAAAACCCAGTTTTGGGAGCTTTATTTTTAAAAGTAGCTGTCATTTTTTTTAAAAATGTTCTCTCTTTTTCGCTCAAGATCTGTTCTTATTTAACCCCTTAAGTTAAATAAGAACATATTTTCATTTTCACGTCTTTTGCATAGACATGAAAATGCACTATCCAAACTTAAATGGCTGTAATTCAAGAATGCGTTGGAATATAGACCTAAGATTGGTCTTGTTCTAAAGAAGACATTATTGTAGAAGTGAAATAAATTATGAATGTTAAAGAGAAAAAAAGTTATAGAAGGTTTAGTTTATGAACATGTAAAATGTAAAAATATATTTTACAAAACATATTTTACTATAAAACTACAAGAAAATCAAGGCAAACAAGTTGTGTTCCAAATCTGAGGTTGATATCTCAAAAAATGAGCTTTTAGTCAAATTTTGTTTGGGTGCAGTACCAAACGCTTCCACTAGATGACAACCAGACTCCATTACTGACCATATAAGGGCGCCTCCATTTCCATATATGGTTTGAGTGATCTGAACCATATATTTCCATAATTTTCATACAATTTATGAAATCCTACTCAGAAGTAGTATGGGCAGTTTCGCAGATTTCAACCTCTAATAAACATAAAAAGAACATGTATGTACACTCTAAAAAATGCTGGGTTAAAAACAACCCAAGTTGGGTTGAAAATGGACAAACCCAGCGATTGGGTTGTTTTAACCCAGCGGTAGGGTTAAATGTTTGCCCAACCTGCTGGGTAGTTTTATTTAACTCAACTATTGTTTAAAAATTACTGTATTACTTAATTAAAATTAGCCCAAAGTATGTTGGAAATGAACATTTATTAATGTTCAATGAATAATTATTAACAATAAACATTTATTAAATTGCTTATTAAAATTTTATTAATAAACTATTAAACTATTAAATTTTATTAATAAAATATTAAAGCTTATTAATAAACATTCACCTTTTGTCTATTATTGTTGTCTCTAATTGCATCTGGTTTTTAATTTCCCAACTATTTTGGGTTCATTTTAAGCTAGCCATATAGCAATTTTTAAATAATAGTTGGTTTAAATAAAACTACCCAGCAGGTTGGGCAAACATTTAACCCAATCGCTGGGTTTGTCCATTTTCAACCCAACTTGGGTTGTTTTTAACCCAGCATTTTTTAGAGTGTGTGTTACAGCTCGCCGCCCGCATCACAAATGGCGAACCTATCATCATTTTCAGACCTTTTTTTTTCTCAAAGAATAGAATGGATGTTATCTTTTAAACTCTTGGCATGAAAACAAACCAATGTTTCTACCAATCTTTCATGACTTTTCATGTTCATCGCTATTCCAAAATAAAGGTCTGAACACGCCTTATTAGTATGAAAATGTTCTTGTTGTAAATTGATAAATTATTGCTTCTCTGTAATTTGTTTTGAAAATCACCGTCGGTTTTTACTATATTATTGTTTTAAAACTATATTGGCAAATGTCCCACAGGTCGGAGACAGTTAAGGGGTTACGTATCTTATCATATCACTTATTATTTTGAAGATTCTTTTAATGATCTGTAAAATAAATGTGGATAACATAGTCCAGATAACTTGGTTTTGAATGAATGAATTGAGAGAAATGTTTAAGGTTTTATTTAAATCTGTGACTTTTGACTTTGGTGTTTGGTGTCTTTGACTTTGTTTGGGTCAAATAACCCAACGGTTGGGTTTGTACACATCTGACCCAAACATGGGTTGAAACAAAACAGCATTTTTTAGTGTAACTTTTTCCCAATTGCAACTTTATTTCTCATAAATGTCACTTTATATCTCATAATGTGACTTCTTGATTTAAAGAAAAAATTATAGACACAAATTAGACTTTTTTTGACATTTGCTACAAACATAGAGCTGTAAAATTAATGTGGATAACATAGTCCAGATATTTGGTTTTGAATGAATGAATGAATGAATGAATTGAAAGAAATGTTGATTGATTGACAAAACCAATGTCTCACATTTGCAACTTTTTATCTCACAGCTGTTTTAACCGTGGCTTAACGTCTCACATTCTCCCAATTTGAACTTAATTTTTTGTAAATGCAACTTTATTTCTCATAATGTGACTTTTTTCCAAGTTATCTTACAAATACTTGTTTTATTTTTTACTCTGAGGCTGAAACAGGCTTCCACAGAGATTTCTTGGGTCTTTTGCTCCGGCGAAAAAAATTAAAGCAAGATTTAATCCCTCTTTAATCTCATTGCAATCTAGGGGAAGCGATTGAGAAAATAAAGAGATCTCATTTTTATTTTTCATTCCTATGGGTTTCTGTATGAAAAAGGCACCACTCAGGCACACAGATATTATTTCTCAATATTTAACACAGGTCTTCATGTGTGAACGAAGAAGACTCCCGTGCGCGAGGACAGAGCGGGTTGTAGGGTTTTTGTGAAGTGCTGTCAGCAATACTCCAGTGCTGTTGGCCGAAGAAACGAGACCTGGCCCTTTGTAGGTCTGTCTGTCTGTAGTTTGTACACAGGCTGTGTGTGAGGGAATGGGGGCGGAGGACCACGGAGGCCCTGAAAAGGGTGGATAAGAAACTCTACAGCACTGGCTCGGGGCAAGACTGTCAACAATGTGTATTTCACCCCATTGAGACGAAACACACATTCCTACAGCAGGAACTTCATTGAGATCACTACAGACACATCTGCTCGTAATGTTCGTCAGTGTGTGAAAATGTCATACCAAGAACTTCCTCAGAGAATTGGGAAATAATGTAATGTATAAAATAACCAAAGTTGGTTCAAATATATTATATTATTGTGTTTTTTTTTAGGTAATCTATTATGCCCCCTTTTTCAAGATGTAATTTAAGAAAACAGAATATATCTGTGAAGTTTCAGCTCAAAATACAACACAGATCATTTATTATAACATAACATTATAAACCATTTTTGAGTGGAAGGAAAAACACGCTGTTTTCGTGCATGTGTCTTTAAATGCAAATGAGCTGCCTCTCCACGCCCCCTTTCCAGAAGAGGGCGGAGCCTACAGCTTGTGCCTCTGATTCTCTGCCAAAAACTTCAAAACATCTTTTTGGTTTTAATTATCATCTATATCGCGATCATGGTCATTGCAGTTATTCATCATCAAGAAAGTTTATTAAAACATTACATTTCTGAAATATGGTTTTCTGAGCGCACAGAAAGCTGTCTGTCAGACGGAGCGTCATGTGAGTATCAAACTAACTTCTCTTTCGCGTCTTATTGTGTTTAAACTGTCAAATACACACAAAGTTATGTCAAAAACACACAAAGTTCACATTAACACAGTGGGTTATGTCTGTGAATGTAAACAGCAGGGACAGAAATCACATGTATATTAGATTAAAGTGACAGCAGCGTATTATATACAGTAACTGACTGAATAACTTTAGTAGCTTTAATAAGAATACATTTCTTACTTGAATGCTGCTGTTAAATGATAAACATAGAGGACTGTGTACACATCACTGAGGGCGGGTCTATGCTAATAAGGCGGAGTCTGTCAGCAGTTGTGGGCGGGGCCTAATAATTTGTGATTTCACATTGCTTGTTCTGAGACATTGCTTATGATTTATGAGGATTTAAAAGAAGAGGAGTGTGTGGATTTTGATCATATAGGGTGGTGTTCACACACTGCAGACACATTTATGTTCAAACACCATGTAAAAGTGAATTTTGCATAATAGGATGGATTTAATTGGTTTTAAATGTAAGTCATTGCAATTTCATGCAATAAAAAGTTTAATAATATTACAACATGCTTCAAAATCAGCATAAAAACTCCATAATTGAAATAATCAAATTAAAGCTATATTTCTTGCATTTGCAGAGCTGAATCATAGGTAAACATGTCATCTCCTTTGAAAAGCATGACTCTTTTTAAATCTGTCATTTCTAGGTCTGAGTGGAGAGAAAGCTGCAGTCAGAAATAGGCCAGGTTAGGTCGGGCTTTGTTTTATAATCTCACACTGACCTCTTTACTCAGTACTCTCTCTCTCTCTCTCAATCTCTCCTTCCAACCCCCAACTCTCTCTTTCCTCTAATTCTCTTCTCCTCGTCCAGCATCTCCCCCTCTCGGCTCTCTCCACCGCCTCTAAAAGGCTGTTTTAGATGAGTTTGTGTGCAAAACAAATTGTGTTTTTCATAGTAAACGCACAAAAGCAGGCCTGTGTTTTCTTCAGGTCCTCCACCGACGGCTCCGGTCACTGATAACTAAGGTGCCATACAGATTCACTGATCTCATGGAGAGTTAGTATAGTAGATGCATGAAATTGTGAGTTGGATTGTCCATTGATGCACAGCCTGTAACCTCTGGAAAATTTTATATTTGTTTTTTTATGGGTCCAGTCCGACAAGAGGCATTTTATTGATGTCAGCATCCAAATTCTGTCTGTTACAGCCTGCAGTTTTTATGAGGCAAGTGTGGAAGTCAAGACGAGTCGACGGGTAGAGCAAACATGTTCAGGAGAAACATACATACATTACATATGCATGTTTGTTTTCATATATTTTGTGGGGATTTCCATTGACTTCAATTCATTTGCCTTTACTGTTCTTCTACTTTTACCTGTTCTGTCATTTACAGGTGCTGGTCATATAATTAGAATATCATCAAAAAGTTGATTTATTTCACTAATTCCATTCAAAAAGTGAAACTTGTATATTATATTCATTCATTACACACAGACTGATATAATTCAAATGTTTATTTCTTTTAATTTTGATGATTATAACTGACAACTAAGGAAAATCCCAAATTCAGTATCTCAGAAAATTAGAATATTGTGAAAAGGTTCAATATTGAAGACACCTGGTGCCACACTCTAATCAGCTAATTAACTCAAAACACCTGCAAAGGCCTTTAAATGGTCTCTCAGTCTAGTTCTGTAGGCTACACAATCATGGGGAAGACTGCTGACTTGACAGTTGTCCAAAAGGTGATCATTGACAAGATCAGTTGCAAGACACAAAAGGTCATTGCAAAAGAGGCTGGCTGTTCACAGAGCTCTGTGTCCAAGCACATTAATAGAGAGGCAAAGGGAAGGAAAAGATGTGGTAGAAAAAAGTGTACAAGCAATAGGGATAACCTCACCCTGGAGAGGATTGTGAAACAAAACCCATTCAAAAATGTGGGGGAGATTCACAAAGAGTGGACTGCAGCTGGAGTCAGTGCTTCAAGAACCACTACGCACAGACGTATGCAAGACATGGGTTTCAGCTGTCGCATTCCTTGTGTCAAGCCACTCTTGAACAACAGACAGCGTCAGAAGCGTCTAAAGACAAAAAGGACTGGACTGCTGCTGAGTGGTCCAAAGTTATGTTCTCTGATGAAAGTAAATTTTGCATTTCCTTCGGAAATCAGGGTCCCAGAGTCTGGAGGAAGAGAGGAGAGGCACACAATCCACGTTGCTTGAGGTCCAGTGTAAAGTTTCCACAGTCAGTGATGGTTTGGGGTGCCATGTCATCTGCTGGTGTTGGTCCACTGTGTTTTCTGAGGTCCAAGGTCAACGCAGCCGTATACCAGGAAGTTTTAGAGCACTTCCTGCTTCCTGCTGCTGACCAACTTTATGGAGATGCATATTTCATTTTCCAACAGGACTTGGCACCTGCACACAGTGCCAAAGCTACAGTACCTGGTTTAAGGACCATGGTATCCCTGTTCTTAATTGGCCAGCAAACTCACCTGACCTTCACCCCATAGAAAATCTATGGGGTATTGTGAAGAGGAAGATGCGATATGCCAGACCCAACAATGCAGAAGAGCTGAAGGCCACTATCAGAGCAACCTGGGCTCTCATAACACCTGAGCAGTGCCACAGACTGATCGACTCCATGCCACGCCGCATTGCTGCAGTAATTCAGGCAAAAGGAGCCCCAACTAAGTATTGAGTGCTGTACATGCTCATACTTTTCATGTTCATACTTTTCAGTTGGCCAAGATTTCTAAAAATCCTTTTCTTTGTATTGGTCTTAAGTAATATTCTAATTTTCTGAGATACTGAATTTGGGATTTTCCTTAGTTGTCAGTTATAATCATCAAAATTAAAAGAAATAAACATTTGAAATATATCAGTCTGTGTGTAATGAATGAATATAATATACAAGTTTCACTTTTTGAATGGAATTAGTGAAATAAATCAACTTTTTGATGATATTCTAATTATTTGACCTGCACCTGTAGTTGCTGTATACCAATGTTAGTTTTTGTGTATTCTTATGTAGCTTTATTACTTTGAGTTTGATGAACTTAAACCAGTTTCAGTTCATTTTCAGACGTATTTCAGAATGGACTTCATTGAGAGAGAGACATCAGATCACGCATCATGTTGTTTTCTTTATTTCGCAAAAAGCACAACATTTTGTGTTTTTTTTGTGAACGTACACACATAAAAGTAGACACTTAACAGTTTCAAATGATGTATAACACTAGTATGTATGACCAAATTCGACGGAGTATTTTGAGTCTCTTTCACACTGATAAGAAAAAAAAAAACCTGAGAGTTAAGGCAATCGGTTCCTTCAAACCATTTAAGTGTGTATATCATTGTTAAGACTTAGATTTTTTACCTGTATTCAAACTGAGTGGAATTAACTTAAAATCTTTAAGTTGAGTTTACTCTAATGATTGACTAATCCAACACGAAAATATAAGTGAATTTAACTTAATGTATATGAGTTTACAGTACTCATACTTACTGGTAGGGATGCACCGATAGGAAAAGTTTGGACAATATCAATAACCGATAATTTTTTATATTTGAAAGCCAATAATAATGGCTAATAATTCTAAATCTAAATTTTTATATAATTTTTTAAAGCCTGATTATAAAAACAAAAGTCTCAAATTTTGGCTGATACCGATAACTAATAATCCTTTATATTTGAAAGCCGATAACCGATATATTGGTTGATATATCTAAATAAAAATTTTATATAATTTTTTAGAGTCTGATTACAAAAACAAAAGTCTCAAATTTTGGCTGATACCAATAACCGATAATTCTTTATTTGTGGAAGCCGATAACCGATATTTTGGCCGATAATTCTAAATCCAAATTTTATTTAATTTTTGAGAGCCTGATTACAAAAACAAAAGTCTCACCATTAAAAGTCTCAAGCACACAATTATAATGTTCTCATAACATTAAAAACAAACATATATCGGCAGATCCCGATATGATTGCTGATATATCATGTATCCCTACTTATTGGTTTTAAAAACTTAAATCTTCTGAGGAAAGTGACTGCCTTTACCATTTGAGTTACCATAACTTATCAGGTTCTACAGTGTATAGTGAATTATTTTCAGTTATTTTTAATTTAAATGCTGTTTCATTTATCTAATTTATATTTTGGTCATTTAAAAAATCTATTTTATATGGCAATGAAATAAAAAAGATTAGCGCCCCTGACAAAAGATGCAATTAATTAGATTTTTTTTTTTTGTGACAGTATTTTGCGATGCCATGTTTTTCAGCTAAATTTAAACAGAAAAAAAGCAGAACTCACAAATAAGCTGATTGACATGCAAACAAGTCTATTCAATTAGCATGAAATCTGAATAAAAGCCCTCTCTGCTGATGAGAGACGCAGGTCTGTGATGGAGCGTGACCTCAGGAAGAGCTGAAGAGGGTCTTGCCCTGATGCTGTTTTCTGGCTTCTGGTCAGGAGCAATTACAGCTGTGCCATTTAAATAAATCAATCTAAAGAGATCAACAGATCATCCTTCGTTTAGTGCTTAATTACTCAGACTCCTCCTCCAGAATACAGTTAGCTATGCAAATCAGCCGGCTGCTGCTCTCATCACTCACAATTATACTGACAGATACTGTATGAGGAATATCATTTGAAAAAATAATAAATGTAATTATTTTTTTAAATTCTTGATATATTTTATACATTTATATACAATAGTGTCCAAAAGTGATGGAAACTGACATCTTCACCCTTTATTCTAATATTATTCAAAAATTAATAATGCATATTGTGTAGTTGTGCTTGGAGTCGATTGTTTTATTTGTGATAATAACCTGATGAAACATGACAAACTGTGCGAACATAATTTTGGTCCAGGTTATCATACAGAGAAATTATGAAGACATGCAAAAACAAGTGAGAACCAATGAAATATTAATAACTAATTATGTTGTATGTGAATGATTTTTCCTCTGAGCTTTTTGTTTTTTTTATGCATTTTTTGCATAAAATAAAACCTGTAGCTTAGTTTGCCTTTTTTTTGCCTAAATAATGTCAGATAATATATATATATATATATATATATATATATATATATATATACACACTGCCCTCCAAAAGTTTGGAAACGCTCTAGAAAAGTGGGGTTTTGGGACAATATTGGCATGAATCCTTTTTAATTTGTGATGATTTTGCACTGATAAGGGACAACACAACTACGAAAACATATTTTATTACATAAACAGTTTATTACATAGAAAAATCTTAAATTTTCGATGCATCAAAATATCCAGCATTAGCAGCTATCTGACCTAAACTGGGTTCTGATTGGTTCATTGTATTCTAAACTTAATTGTCAATCAATTGTTGAAGCTATTAAGGTGTGCTGACCCAAAGATCTTTTACAAACCTGGGCCAAGTTTAATCCAGTAACCAGCATCACAGCTGGCAAAGGGGCATGTACATGTTTATATTGCCATTATTATGTAATCATAATGAAAATTATTATTGCTGGTCTTTAATGATAATGTCAAGTTACTGTAATGTATTTGCACCAAAAAATGATCAAGATGGTCATGATGTTATGCCATTGTTTGTGTGTTCTGTGTACACCATGTGTTGTTGTGAGTTGCTTCGTAGAGTCCAAGTCATTCAGTTATGAGGCTCTAAAATATATATATATAGTATATATGTATATATATGAGCATTGATTTCTGTTTTCCCGTCGCTGATGATGGTGTCCATTAGGATCGTGTGTTCATCTCAGTAGAAGTGGGATGTGTCAGGAACGCTCCTGATCTCTCCTTCAGTAACAGTCTGTCTCAGAGAGGCATTATTCTATAGGTGACACAGACCATATTCAATTCAAATGATCCTGCTGGAGTTCAGCTCAACAGAAGATACAGACCGTCAGTTCTGGGTCTGAACATCTGAAGTTAAACTGAGAGACTCCTTCACACGTCCTTTGAAATGGAAAAACAAACAGCTGATTGTGATGAAATCCATTCATCCTGGTTTCTCAGTGTGTGATCAGGGCTGGATGACGCTCTGATTGCTGAGCTCTGAAAGTCACACACTTTTAGAATATGAAGCTGATTTTCAATAGGTTCTGTTTTGAAAAACTGTAGTAAAGTTCATGACTGACTCTACATGAGTGTACAGCACACTTGAGTCTCAGAAAGAAGAACATTATTGCATTAGAGTTGGTATATTATTTGTTGTTCATTTTTCGTTATTTATTTATTATTAATATAGACACAAATCTTGATCAGTTCTGCATATATACAGTTCAGAATCAGAATCGGACCCTTACAGAATGTCAAAACGCAGCATCAGAGCAGCACTAAATTAAAAAGATGCTGTTTTTATGATGATTTAGTTCACTTTTTTTCTTTCTTTTCATTTAGTACTGTCCTGACACAACTGTTTGTTGATATTTTTTGTTGTTTTTTTGAGTCAATTGTTTTTAGTGAATCAGTTAATCCAGGTTATAATTCTAGTATAAATGATTCACAATCTGAACTGATCAATTTCCGACTCGACTCACTGAGTCACTGATTCAGGTGCTTATTATTGTGTGTATTCATGTGTGTGTGTGTGTTGTGTTGTGGTGTTTCAGATATTTCCAATGTTGTGGAGACAAAATGTTTTGGTCTCCATGAGGAAAACAGCTTATAAATCACACTAAATTATGTGTTTTTGAAAATGTAAAAATGCAGAAAGTGTTCAGTAATGGACAGAGTTATGATTAGAGCTCAGAATAAACAGTAGGTACAGTATAAACATCGTGTCTACAGAAAGTCCCCATAAAACATGGAAACCACACATGTGTGCATTCTGAAGATGTTTTGTGCAAAAACATTGTATGTGTGTGTGTGTGTGTGTGTGTGTCTTGAGCAGCACAGCAGGTTATTTCAGCATGCACACTGCATCCACTTATTCTGTGAAGAACATCTATCATTTTATCCTGTGATTAATGGCTGTCCTGAGCCCGGCTGCTACTAACACAAATGCACTGAGAGGGAAATGACGGAGAGAAATACCACCAGCTGCACGACACACACACACACACACACACACACACACATCGTTCTCTTTGAGACCACATTCTGGGAACTCACTTTCTTGTAGACTTTTCGGAACAGTAATAATTCATTCGAACCATGAGATTCTGCATATTTTAATCGGGTTTTCCAGACAGTGAAAAGTAAAAAGCAGAGAGATGTAGTTTAGACAGCATTATACATCCTCAGAGATCCTTAACAATCGGTCTCCGTCACGTTACACTAGTTCCTCAGGTTCGGTTATACCTGAGAATCACCCCGCGAGCGGCACAAGAGGCCCACCCATCTCCAGTTTAATTAAATATTTCCCTCCTGAGTCGGCGAGGTGATGCCGAGAGCATTATAAATCAAGAAAAGGGCATCTGCTGATAGGCAAATGAAAACAGGCTTGCTGAATAGGCAGTACGGGATGAGCGCGGCAGATTAAAATAAACAAAGAGAGTGACGTAAATAGCTCTCCATCCTCACCCGTCTCAAGTCACTGTCGCTTGTGTGTTGTACACACATATGTGCGTTATGTTAATGAGATGCTGTGTGTGTGTAGGGGGATGTAGGTCACGTTTCTCTGTTAGACCCCCACCTCTACACCCTCAGCTGGGCTTGTTATGATCCGGATCGGCCTACACACACACACACACACACACACACACACACACACACACACACACACACATGATCCTGATTGGATGATGGCACACATGCACACACACATGCAAATAAGCACACATTTGCATACTTGCACATGCTTAAACTATTTCTGGCGTCATTTATCAAAATCTTTATATGCTGCAAAACAACACCTCTAGTTCACATTATACTCGTCTAGTTATATATATATGACCCGTGTGATCCAACCCAACAGACGAAGCTCCTGGAGCTCAGATTGCTCAAGAAGTTAATGCTGGTTCTGATAGAAAGGTGTCAGAATACACAGTGCATCAGTT
This sequence comes from Culter alburnus, assembly GCA_028476615.1. NCBI lineage: Eukaryota > Metazoa > Chordata > Actinopteri > Cypriniformes > Xenocyprididae > Culter > Culter alburnus. The sequence continues at coordinate 150,709 of JAOTNS010003973.1, read as the reverse complement.
TGTTGCGTATGGGGGTGCCCATGCTGACCCCTGTCCACCGCCGAAAGAGCCAACAGTGGACACGTGAGCATCAGAACTGGACCACGGAGCAATGGAAGAAGGTGGCCTGGTCTGATGAATCACGTGGATGGCCGGGTGCGTGTGCGTCTCTTATCTGGGGAACACATGGCACCAGGATGCACTATGGGAAGAAGGCGAGCCGGCGGAGGCAGTGTGATGCTTTGGGCAATGTTCTGCTGGGAAACCTTGGGTCCTGCCATCCATGTGGATGTTACTTTGACACGCACCACCTACCTAAGCATTGATGCATGTACAAACCCGATTCCAAAAAAGTTGGGACACTGTACAAATTGTGAATAAAAAAGGAATGCAATAATTTACAAATCTCATAAACTTATATTTATTCACAATAGTATAGATAACATATCAATGTTGAAAGTGAGACATTTTGAAATGTCATGCCAAATATTGGCTCATTTTGGATTTCATGAGAGCTACACATTCCAAAAAAGTTGGGACAGGTAGCAATAAAAGTTAAATGTACATATAAGGAACAGCTGGAGGACCAATTTGCAACTTATTAGGTCAATTGGCAACATGATTGGGTATAAAAAGAGCTTCTCAGAGTGGCAGTGTCTCTCAGAAGTCAAGATGGGCAGAGGATCACCAATTCCCCCAATGCTGCGGAAAAATAGTGGAGCAATATCAGAAAGGAGTTTCTCAGAGAAAAATTGCAAAGAGTTTGAAGTTATCATCATCTACAGTGCATAATATCATCCAAAGATTCAGAGAATCTGGAACAATCTCTGTGCGTAAGGGTCAAGGCCGGAAAACCATACTGGATGCCCATGATCTTCGGGCCCTTAGAGGGCACTGCATCACATACAGGAATGCTACTGTAATGGAAATCACAACATGGGCTCAGGAATACTTCCAGAAAACATTGTCGGTGAACACAATCCACCGTGCCATTCGCCGTTGCCGGCTAAAACTCTATAGGTCAAAAAAGAAGCCACATCTAAACATGATCCAGAAGCGCAGGCGTTTTCTCTGGGCCAAGGCTCATTTAAAATGGACTGTGGCAAAGTGGAAAACTGTTCTGTGTTCAGACGAATCAAAATTTGAAGTTCTTTTTGGAAAACTGGGACGACTAAAGAGGACAAGGACAACCCAAGTTGTTATCAGCGCTCAGTTCAGAAGCCTGCATCTCTGATGGTATGGGGTTGCATGAGTGCATGTGGCATGGGCAGCTTACACATCTGGAAAGGCACCATCAATGCTGAAAGGTATATCCAAGTTCTAGAACAACATATGCTCCCATCCAGACGTCGTCTCTTTCAGGGAAGACCTTGCATTTTCCAACATGACAATGCCAGACCACATACTGCATCAATTACAACATCATGGCTGCGTAGAAGAAGGATCCGGGTACTGAAATGGCCAGCCTGCAGTCCAGATCTTTCACCCATAGAAAACATTTGGCGCATCATAAAGAGGAAGATGCGACAAAGAAGACCTAAGACAGTTGAGCAACTAGAAGCCTGTATTAGACAAGAATGGGACAACATTCCTATTCCTAAACTTGAGCAACTTGTCTCCTCAGTCCCCAGACGTTTGCAGACTGTTATAAAAGAAGAGGGGATGCCACACAGTGGTAAACATGGCCTTGTCCCAACTTTTTTGAGATGTGTTGATGCCATGAAATTTAAAATCAACTTATTTTTCCCTTAAAATGATACATTTTCTCAGTTTAAACATTTGATATGTCATCTATGTTGTATTCTGAATAAAATATTGAAATTTGAAACTTCTGTTGCATTCTGTTTTTATTCACAATTTGTACAGTGTCCCAACTTTTTTGGAATCGGGTTTGCACCCTTTCATGGAAACAGTATTCCCTGGTGGCTGTGGCCTCTTTCAGCAGGATAATGCTCCTGCCACAAAGCAAAAATGGTTCAGGAATGGTTTGAGGAGCACAACAACGAGTTTGAGGTGTTGACTTGGCCTCCAAATTCCCCAGATCTCAATCCAGTCGAGCATCTGTGGGATGTGCTGAACAAACAAGTCCGATCCATGGAGGCTCCACCTCACAACTTACAGGACTTACAGGATCTGCTGCTAACATCTTGGTGCAGATACCACAGCACACCTTCAGGGGTCTAGAGGAGTCCATGCCTCGACGGGTCAATATTATGAAGGTGGTCATGATGTTATGCCAGTGTTTGTGCGTTCTGTGTACACCATGTGTTGTTGTGAGTTGCTTCGTAGAGTCCAAATCATTCAGTTATGAGGCTCTAAAATGCACTGATTTACAATCCAGCTCCCTAAGTAGTACACAGTGAGGAGCAGAGCCTCTATCTCTGGCTTCATCTACCGCAAAACAATCAACATACTGTACGCTTCACATTAGCTTACTTCGCTTCGTCTAGCTCACTTTCTCCCACTTTTTCTTTCTCAACCACACACTCACACACACATTCATCCCCCACTCCTCCAACACCCACAACACGCAACCGAGAGCAAGGAAGATTTCTCGCTGGCACTAATAATGAGATCCTTTTCTCGAAGGCTACCCCTACCAACTCCATTCAATATGGAAACCACAAACACATTATGCACAACTGTCGTGACGAGGATCTGGTGCAGTGCCCACACTGCGGATGTCAAAAATCAGGCACATTTCACAGAGCGCTGAAGCTGTTTTGTGCATTACATTTTTGTTTTAATTCTTCGTTTTCTTCATCACAGTGCTTCCAAAGCAGTGTATTTATAACTCTCACACTTTCTGGTTGGGGGTTATTCTAAATCTTTAACCCTGAGTGAACTTAATTCATAATTTCAGTCTTAAAAGGATTGTTCATCATGTTCCACAGAAAAAAAAGAAAGTCTTCCTTCAGAATACTATCATATATTGTGGAGATTTATGGGGGAATGATCATTATAATAATTGGAGTGGAAACTATAGCATTTACGTCAGAGTCATTAGTTGCTTTACACATCGGGGTTGAAGACAGTCTGACCAAAATAATATTTACATAAGCCACTCTCTGGAGTTTGAGTGTTTAGCTCAATACAGGGTTCAGCTGCTGCTTACGGTGGTGAAGTTTGTGTGTCTGTCAGCCTCACTGCATGTGTCTCGAGCAGGGATGTTTACAGTCATGTTTACACACTCGTACTGTAACTTCATCTGAGGAGGAGACTGTCAGCGAATGATGCATTCATTGAGCTTTTCACTTGAGCACTGTTCGATTTCTGGTGACTGCTCGTGTGGTGCGGGTCACCCTAATTGGATTCAATACAATTCCCCAAAAATCACTATCAAAATAATATCAATACCTTTCACACATTACAAAGAATAAATATCTGAATTCATGATTTATAAAAATGTTTTTATCCACTATTTTCACTGAATGGGACATTTACCACACAGCAAAATCCCCAGAGTTAAATCAGCTCTGCTCAGAGTACATATGGTCCCTCTCTAAAATAGAGTTAAAGTAACACTTAAGCAGAGTTAAAGTTAATGAGATAATTAAGCAATTCATTAAGTGATGATTGTGCATTAGTGATGAACACCTGCTGTTAACAAGCAGAATCACTGAAGAAAAGAGAAACACAAGAACTACAATTGACTTCAGTCACAGCCTTATTAATTGCTTAATTATCTCATTAACTTTAACTCTGCTTTAGTGTTACTTTAACACTATTTAGAGAGGGAACATATGTACTCTGAGCAGAGCTGATTTAACTCTGGAGATTTTACTGTGCATTATACATTTATAACAATAATATCTTAAAGTACTATATCATTTGCAAGCTTCAAATTTGGTGACTGATTTTCAAAAGAAATGACAGAGCAAAAGATAAATAGCGATAGATTCACTATAACACATGCTCTGACTCTTTCCGTATGTTTTTTTATGTGTTTTAGAGATTGAATTCAAATCAAATATTAACATTACTGCCCAAACTACTTCTGAATAGGATGTCTACTTCATAAATATTTGGAAAAGTGTGGAAAAATATGGTTCAGATCACTCAAACTGTATATGGAAATCGAAGAGTCACCGGTGGAGTCTGGATGTCATCTAGTGGAAAAGTTTGGTACTGCGCACAAAAAAATCTTACTGAAAGTTGTTTTTTTGAGATATCAACCTAAAATTTGGCACAGAACTTGCTCAGATATTTAACTTTGATTTTCTTGAAGTTTTGGAGTTGAACATGTTTTATAAAATATATATTTTCAATAAAATATATATTTTATGTATTTTAAATTTTCATAAATGTAAACTTCTATAACTTTTCTTAACCTTTACTTTTACAACTTTTTTACTTCTACAATAATCTGTAAAGTGTTCCCTTTAAAAAGATAGCAAAGTTAAGTCTGCTCTGAAGTGCTCAAGATTTTTAACAATTTAAGTTGAAAAAGTCATTTTCATATCTCTGCTCAAAAAGTGGGACAGACAATTAACAGGTAAAACAACTTTATATTTTCACAAACTTTGAAAATAAAAAGTTGTTAAAGTCAGTAAGACACTGAAGAGTTCTGACACTGTATTTAGTTGGTTTTGAACAGCTGTCAAAATGGGTCAAATTGACCCGAGAACAGTATGAACGTATAAAATCTCTGTATGCACATTTCACAACACATCAGCGTGTTGAAACTTTGCATGCATGTTCATGACCCTAAATGAGAAAAAGTCACAAAATTTCAAGAAAAACAACACAGGTTAACTGGTATTTACGAAAACTGTCATTAATTACTCACCCTCATGTCATTCCACACTTCATCTTCAGAACACAAAAGCAGATATATTTAATCTAAGTCAAAGACAGTTCTGTATCCTCCATTGACAGATGTGCAACTACCATTCAAAAAGTTCATAAAGAGATTGTATGATCATTCTCATGTGTTACGCAGCAAGTTTGAGCTTCAGCTTCCTGTTCATCATCTAAAGTGATCGAGTCTCTTCAGAACATTTGGACTAAACCAACTTAATTCATGTCGATTCGTTTTATGATCTCTTTATGAACTTTTTGAAGCGTCACAGCGGTAGTTGCGTAATGGAGAGTACAGAACTGGCTCCGATTTCATCAAAAATATCTTAATTTGTGTTCTGAAGATGATCTTACAGGTGTGGAGCAACATGAGGGTGAACTCATTTACTGGATGTTTGGGTGAACTAACCCTTTAACAGAGAAACAGTCTGTGCTAGATGAAGAATGGTGTGGACAGACATGAGTTCTGCTTGTTTATGAAGTATTATATGAGTGAGTATGACAATATTGAGAATGTGAAGGTCTATAATAACACCTGAAGAAACTATCTGTTAGCATTCAGTCATGTTTTTACTGTATTTTTAATCAAATAAATGCATCCTTGGTGAGAATAAGACTTCTTTTAAAAACAGAAAGAAATCTTACAGACTCCAAACTTTTCCTTACATTATAAAACTATGTTCTGTATGTTCCAGCATCCACCAGCAGGGGCTTATCTTCCCATGCTTTAACCCTTTGGAACATACAAGGAATGCTGGAGTGGAAGAATGTGAGAGAATGGGGATCAGGGAGTATGTTTTTAAGACTCATTCCCATTGCCACTGAAACACTGAGCTTCTGAGGTCTGCTGCGTTTCCACGCAATGATCCCATTCACCACACTTGTTCACAGCGCAGCGTTTTTCCACAAGCACTTCTGCTCGATCTGCTTCACCCACAGCCAATGACACTCTCTCAGCGGTCAACAGAGAACACAACTGCACCCCTGGTCGCCATTTAACTGGGCGTGTCTGTTTATACATCTCATTACATTTCATCATTAGAAACAGAAGACATTTTTAAATGCCATTTCAGACACTTATTTGAATGTAAAGACCTTTTTTAGTATAAAACATTCAGGGGTAGGTTTGGGCTCTGTTAGTACAGATTGTTGTGCTTCTGCTGCAGAGGTGGAGAATGATGCAGGTATTTGCTATTCTCAGAGTGTCTCGGCTCTCTCCATCTCCCTCCATCTTTTGCGTTCTCTCTATCTCCACCTTACCCTCCATCTCTCTCTCTCGTCTTTCGCCCTCCGTCTCTCTCCCTTGCCCTCTGCCTCTCTCTCTCTCATCGGGAGACGCCTGTGGAATATAGTCATCAACATGAATTTTTTTCCGCTCTCTGGAAAAGCCGAACCCTACAAACATGCAGTCAGCTGTGCAGTGGCTCTGTCTTTCCCACAATAAAAAAACAGCATGAAAACATCACCTCAGCTCTGGCAATCCACCCTTCAGAGTCTTAAAGGGACACCGAAGCAAGTCATTCATTTCTAACAGGTAGATATGCATTATCCAACATGTCGGCCAGCAGACGTACTGGTATTTAAAGAAGAAGTTGCCAGAGCTGAACATGACTCAGCCGTGCCTCATGAACCACAGGAGGAGGCCGGAGAGCGTGGAAGAACATTCTGGATAAACATCACTTGTGTAATGGAGACGATGTGGTTAGTTGTCCTACACTGGTGTCCTTGTTGACCTAGTGTCATTATGCGCCCTATACATGCTGTAAATCAGAATCTGACCAATGCATTTCAAAATACAAGTCACTTTTTGGAAGTTCAAATGAGATGTGTGTAGATCAGAGGAAATTTAAAGGGATAGTTCACCCAAAAATGAAAAGTTGCTGTTAATTTACTCACCCATCCAAGATGTAGATGTATCAGTAAAGAAGATTTTGGTCCTCTGTGTGGTCTTATGAAGCGAAGCGCAAGAAAATTAACATTATTTACAACATTATTACCTGTAATCCACAGCCTCTGCAAACAGTCGCACATTCACGACAGTCACATAATGTTGATTTTTGACTCTTAAAGTGACGGTAGCCATTGACTTGCATTTGACAAATCACCAAGGACCATGGTTTCTGCAAAAAATCTTCTTTACTGTTTAGCTGGGGGGAAAAAATCACCTACATCTGGAAATGGCCTGAGGGTGAGTAAATTAACAGCAAAAATTTCATTTTTGGGCGAACTATCCCTTTAAAGGGCCAATAGGCTTTAGTTACATCACAGCAATGAACCACGATTTGCTGCTTTCTAGATATCTGCGGATGATATTGGAGAGGGAAATTTTAAATGTACCTTTCACAAGATGTAATATCAGTCTCTGGTGTCTCCAGAATGTGTCTGTAAAGTTTCAGCTCAAAATACCCCACAGATCATTTATTATAGCTTGTCAAATTTGCCGTTTTTGTGTGTGTCCCTTTAAATGCAAATGAGCTGCTGCTCCCGCCCCCTTTCCAGAAGAGGGCGGAGCTTTAACAGCTCAACAACAACAAAGCTGGAGAATCTCACGCAGCCAAAATGAGGATTGTCAGTAACGGTGTTCAGCCTTACATTGTTCAAACCGGAGTCGACACTGATGGAGAGACTCAGGAAGAAGTTACAACTTTTAGAATGAAACTGGACGTTTCTGAATGGTTAGTGGATAAATTGATGTAGTTGCTGTGGAGTTGATTCAACTCATCCACTAGCATGTGCCGTCATGTTCATCTTTTGTGTTGAATTGACCCTCGTTTGTGAAGCAGTCCGGCGTAAAATGACTCTAAAGCAGCCCAACATGGCCACGCCCCCTTTTGTTGTGTGTTCTTGTGGGCGGGGTTTATGTAAATGTTGGGGTTTGTGATGTCACAAACCCAGGAAGAAGCTCGTTGTAGTTCCTACCAGCCATTAAAAAGCGATTTCTGTGAAATAAAATATCTCTCTTTGCATTGAACTTTGAGCGTCATAACTTTGCAGATGTTGTTTATGCTCAAACAGCAACATTACACACTAACTAAAGTTAAAAAAGTAAAATCATCATCAACCACCTCTTTAATTCCAGAAAGCATTTGATATTCATAGTGCAAGATGGTGAATAATAATATTTTGGTTAATTTTCCTAGCATTTAAAAAATAAATAATAAAACAATTTTATGTGTATTTCTGCTAACACACACGGACTAAAAGAAACTCTAAATTTGATATGTCGGGGTCTTTAAAATTAAGTCAAAATGAATATCAGAGCAACAAAAAATACAAAAAATAAAAGAAAAAACTTGATTATGATGAGTTAACGTTACAAATCAAGATCAACATGAGATGGCCTCTTCTTTTGTCAAATAAATATATTTATTTCTGAAGCATTACTATTGAGAATCCCAATATCAGTATGTAGTATTAGTGCCTTGCATGTGACATGTTTTAGTTTCCAGTGAAGTTTGATTTCCACAGGTCTAGACAGCACAACAATCCGCTCCTTCCCCTTTAAGGAGCCCCTCCTCTCCTCCACAGCGGCGGGAGGAAGAGAATGATCCTGGAACAGCGATTGAAAAAAAAAATCCACCAGTAGACTGTTTCAAGTTCCCCCAGTAGAAACTGTGCCTGATTTGTGGCCAATGCTGGAGATGTACGAAAAGGGAGGAAAACACTAAGCGGGTAGCTATGGAGATAGACCGTTTTCCTGGCCGCTTCCTTTGACAGGTGTTGAGTAGGTTAAAAGTCTTCAAACAGAGTCCACCATGTACGCCAAAGGGAAAGGAGCTGTCGTTCCATCCGATAGTCAAGCCAGAGAGAAGTAAGTGGATTTGTGCTTGTGTTACATATAGAGTGAAACATGCACGCGCTCTGATGTAGTTTGTTGCAGATCCCGTGCATTGTGTTGATGCATGCTGCTCGAGCTTGATTTAAAGTAACTTTGCAATGCATTCAGGCAGTGTTACATGTAGCATGCAGATGCAGAGTTTAAATGAATGCATGATGTAGATGCTCAGATGCTTCTTGTGCACGAGACACTCAGAAGTCCCAACATCTCTTTACTGTGCAATCTAGTGTAATGAAACAGAGATGCTTTATAGAAGTTAGTTTAAAACGCACAGAGTTGCTGTTATTCATTGTTCATAGTTTCCACTTCAAGTTTGAAAAATTCTCTATTTTCTTAAACTTTTTGTCTTAAATATATAAGCAAGGGCCAAGACATCCAAGTTATGATGCTTTGTGCATATTATGTTGTTTAAACATGCTTCCCAAAAATCATTGAAAAGCTTGTTTAAAGCTTGTTTCTGGTCTTATTGGAGACTAATGCGTTTAATTGTTTACATGATGCATTCAAAAGCTCTCTCTCTGTGAAATGACTTTTAGAAATCCTCATCTGGTAATTATGAATGGCTGGAAAGGTCATGGAACCCTATTTAAACAGTCTTATATCTCGGCATTATCTAATTCCAGAGATGACAGAACAATCAAACCTTTCCTGGTTCAGCGTGTGTTATAATTCAGTGATGGCTGATAAGTGTCCATGGGTGAAGACATTTAGATGTCTGCATCAATTGAAATGTGCAAAAGCACATTAAGTGGAAGTAAAACGTCTACTTTTAAGGTTTCAAAAAGTTTCGGGAGAATAAAATGTCAAAATGTGGGTGAAAATGTTCCATTGTCATTCAGTGTAGCACTTATATTTATGTACAAATTGAAATTCTGACCTGTATGCATTAAAATATGTAAAACAATAAGTGAGCATACTAAATTTGATTGCATTTTAAATGAGTAAAAATTTTTGTGCAAAACCTCGGATAGTGGCAAAGTTTAAAAATGTAAAATTACAAGTAATTAGCATTTGTTACAAGATTGTTGCACTGAATGACATTTTAGTGTGTGTCTTTTGTAATCATGGTACAAATGTAAGATATTTTTGCTCAGAAAACAAACAAACAAACAAATAAATGAATCAGGCCTCATTCTGATGTACTGAAAAACAACAACAGCAACAATTCAATTCTGTTTTACACTTACTGTTTTGATGCTTGAAAACCCTTTCTCTTTGACCCCCATATGGCGATGTTGTTCTCGTACTAACACTTGTTTTTTGCGCTTCAGTTGAAGTCAGATTGTGCTGATAGTGACCACTCAAAATTCTGAGATGTTTCATGGCTTTTGCATGTCCAGAAATGTCTTGAATGAATGCTTCACCTTAGCAAACATGATTCCAGCAGAGCTGTTTGTGTTCTCAGCAGTGAGAGTTTCTATCCTCGGTGTAAAGTGTGGCAGAGCATTAAAACACTATGAAAAACAGATCCATTGAAAGTGCATCGTCTCTGGCCAAAAGAGCAGATGGATTCCCGAGTTTGGCAGCGTTGACGCGAGGATGCGGCGCTTTGGTTTTTCGTCAGAAAACTTTTTAGGAACTTGTCATTTTCTCTCTTTTTTCTGTCTCGTGCTTCTGAATAATTGATGGGAGGGTTGAAAACATGATGTTCTAACAGTGCCTTTGTAGGACGGTTATGTGTGATTCGTTCATGTTTAAAGATGGTTTTATCAGAGAGCCTCAGGCGAGATGTCAGGTGTGCTCAAGGCATACATTTGGCAGATTTCTTTGATGTGTTGAGAGCAGAACGTGGGACCCGTTTATCTCTGGCGATTCATCGCAGAAATTTTACTTTGGAGCTGTCATGAGCTGATTTGTCCTCTCCTTGGTTCATGTCTAACGAAAAATGTCACGTCCCTGAGCAAAGCCTGATTTACACCAAACTTATTTATGTGTCCTTGTGTCATTCCAAACTGTTATGCTGGTCATTTTTATGTGGACATTTAGAATAATTTCCAATACCTGTTTCCCATACTGTGGCACAGTGACTATAGTCTGTTAAGATCCAAAATGCACCATGAAACTAGTCCATATGAGTTAGTTTTAATTTTCTTTTTAGTACATTTGACTATTCTGTTTTAAGTTGATTTTAGTTTTTATATTAGTTTTAGTAGTTTAGGGTTGCCAAAGTTAATGTACTACTAGTATAAATTAAAATGCTTAACTGTGTTAAATGTAGGGATGCACAATATATCAGCCTCCGTATCGATCTCGATCGATATTTGTTCATTTGTAATGTTATCGTTATCGGCCTGATAACAAATTTGGCCGATATATTAAAGCTGATAAATAATGGATTATTTCCTTCAGCTGAGACACTTCAGATGCTCACTGTCCACCATTATGGTTTTGAATTGCTTGAAATATGATTGAAATCACTTCAAAAAGGAAAATACAGTTCAGTACAACGTACAGCACAAGTCTGACATATAGACTACATAATATTATAATGAGAACATTATCATTGTGTGCATTTAATGGTGAGACTTTTGTTTTTATAATCAGGCTCTCAAAAATGATATAAAAATTGTGATTTAGATTTATCGGCATATATATCGGTTATCGGCTTTCAAATATAAAGAATTATCGGTTATTGGTATTGGCCAAAATTTGAGACTTTTGTTTTGAAATCAGGCTCTCAAAAATTATATAAAGATTTGGATTTATTGGCCAATATATCGGTTATCGGCTTTTAAATATAAAGAATTATCGGTTATCGGTATCTGCCAAAATGTTCATATCGGTGCATCCCTAGTTAAATTCAGTCTATTTAGTGGCATTTTTAGGTGTATTGCAGTTGGGTGGTAAATATTTCAGTTTTCATTAGAAAATCTTTGAAAAGTTTGGGGTCAGTTTTAATGTTTTTGATCAAAACAACAGTAAACTTTTTCAAATCATATAATTCATTAAACTCTCAAATCATATGCCACAGTTTTCATGACGTCTGATCACATGACCCATGACGCTTGAAGTTACTGACATCCAACCTGTGGTGAACTATTCTTTAATGGCTCCTTTCCTTCTCTTAGAGGAAGGGGAAAGGACTATGAAAGTAGTATTTCGCACCTGGCTTTATATTGTAGGCCAAGCAATCTGACCTGTGTTTAATGTTCCCAGCGCGCTCCAGACTCCACACGGCGCGACAGGGAGTCACGGCGAGGCTATTTTGCAGATGTAGCAGTACAGTAACATCAGCTCGTTTTACCTCAAACACACCTATACTTCAACATCACTGGAGTTAGCTCTTCTGAGCACCTCGATTGTCAAGGCTTTGTCCCAGAGGGAGACTGTAGATCTGGAAAACAAGGGGAAGGGGCTGAGAGACTCGTGGGTTGTCCCTCTGGGCATTCCCTCCAGCAGATCTCTTTTCAGGCTTTTGAACAGGGCGGCTGAGCTTTAAGACGGTGTGCCGCAGGCTCCTGTGACGAGGTCTCCGCCACCCCTCCCCATCTCCATAATGTGCTTCTTTATATGTCCCATGCTCCTCTGGAGAGATTCTGCTGATCAGGTTTGCATACATTAACACCTGCTCCCAGTCATTTGAATATGAGAGAGCCTGGTGTATAAAGACACTGTCCTCCATTATGATTTTGAATTGCTTGAAATATGATTGAAATCACTTCAAAAAGGAAAATACAGTTCAGTACAACGTACAGTCAGACTACATAATATTATAATGAGAACATTATCACTGTGTGCTTTTAATGGTGAGACTTTTGTTTTTATAATCAGGCTCTCAAAAATTATATAAAAATTTAGATTTATCGGCCAATATATCGGTTATCGGCTTCTAAATATAAAGAATTATCGGTTATCGGTTATCGTATCGGCCAAAATTTTCATATCAGTGCATCCCTATTGAGTATTAAATAGAATATATTTATTTTTTGTTTTAGAGGTACCTGCTAACTAAAGCAAGTATTACTATTGCTTGTACCTTTCAAACAGATTTATACTCAAAAAGTGCGAAACTTCAACACATAACGTTTCTCACACCGTTTGTGCTTTGAACATGAACCTCAAATTATGCGGCTTGTTTAAAGTGACTTAAAGTGTTTTCAGACCTGTAGATCGTTTGCTTTGTTCTGAAACAGGGAATTACTTTGTTACAATGTTACATTTTCTTCTTGGTTTGGTTCACTTTCACTGAGCAGCATTTCAAAGCATGCCAAAATGTGTTTATGCAAGTCACATGTGAGTAAATCTGTCCTGTTATTGGTCAGAGTTTCTTCTGCGTCATTCATCAAGATGGATGTTTTTTTTTTTTCCATACAATGAAAATCAATAACAAGTATTTACAAAAGTAGTTGAAACTTTCTTCAAAATATCTTCTTTTGCATTCTTCAGAAGAAAGTTAAGGGTGTGTTCACACTTGTATAAACAGGTATGCTTGAGCGTTCTGTCCTTTAGGATCGCATCTCGTGACATCATGTCCTGTTTTTGGTTTGTTTATGTGTCTTTGGTCCATGTTGTGTTCATATTTTATTCAAACCGCACTAGAGTTAGTTTAAAAGACGACCGAGACCCATTTTTTCAGTGGTCTCTGTCCCATTGTTGGGGCGTTCACACTTCTTCAAATGAACCGCACTAACAGAGCAATCGCACCAAACCTGCCAAGTGTGATCACAGCCTGGAAGAAATGGTCATTGATGAAAGAATTGTCATTTTTGGTTGAACTTAACTACATAGAAATGGTATCCACCCATACCACCCGAGCAACAGCATAGATACATACTTTATTTTTTGGAAAAACATTCAAACCATCTTAGCATCCACATCGAAATGTGCTAAAAACAATCATAACACCGTAAAGGGATAGTTCACCCAAAAATGAAAATGATCCCATGATTTACTCACCCTCAAGCCATCCTAGATGTATTTGACTATCTTCTCTCATACGAACACAATCAGAGATATATTAAAAAATAACCTTAGTCCTCCAAGCTTTATAATGGGAGTGAATGGGGTTGAGATTTTGAAACCAAAAAAGTGCCTCTTTCCATCATAAAAGTAATCCATACGACTCCAGGAGGTTAATAAAGACCTGTGATGGGTTTTTGTGAGAGAAATATCCATATTTTATAATTTTATAAATGTACACAACTACACTCTAAAAAATGCTGGGTTAAAAACAAACCAAGCTGGCTTGAAAATAAACAAACCCAACGATTGGGTTGTTTTAACCCAGCGGTTAGGTTAAATGTTTGCCCAACCTGCTGGGTAGTTTTATTTAACTCAACTATTGTTTAAAAATTACTGTATTACTTGCTTAAAACGAACACAAAATATGTTGGAATAAGTTTAATAAATGAACATGTATTAATAATACAAACATTTAACCCAATCACTGGTTTCGTCCATTTTCGTTTTGTTTTTAACCCAGCATTTTTTAGAGTGTAGCTTCCTGCGGACGACCGTATGCATACTGCGCCAGTCGACTTGCTCCAACATAAACATAGATCTGTTTGAGGTTGTTGTGAAGAATGTACTTGTTAGCGGCTGAAATTGCTGTGATTAACTTATCTAATGAACTTGATGTAATTTATTTTGGCGGTATCCCAGCGTTGCTTGTAGTGTCTGCTCTCTCAGTCAGGCCAGACGCTTCGTCTTGCCCGCACCTCAGGGTTGCGTCCCATCAGCTGGAATTCCCATCCCTCAGACGGGACCTTGGGAATCCAGAGGTCCTGTTCCTGGCTCTCACACTCCATGTTCCTGACAGCTCTACACAAGGTGCTCCTTGAAGGCACAATTGAATGAATGGTGTTTAATAATGCATCAGGGCCAGGTGCTGGTACCCTGTACCAAAGCTCACAGTACCCCTCTTCACCCAGATCACATGGGCCTCCCTGCCATGAAATTTTTATCAGCCCACTCCTGGGAATCCACATTTTGATCCAGATCGTCTCGCGCTCCCTCATACTTGAGCAGATGGCGGCCGCTAAATGTTTTCTTCAAGCCCAGAGGTCGAACCTCTTTGGCGTTCCTGAACTCTTGCTTATGGTGAGAGAGTCTTGTAGTTTATTTCATAACCAGTAAATATCTGGATATTATGATGCACAGCTGTTTTCAGAGGCTTGTATGCTTTCTTGCACTTTTTTGAGTTTTGATTTAATGCACTTCTACAGAGAAAATGCCATGGTAGAATTATATCCCGACATGTTTTTTGTTTATTTATGTAGTGGGTACAAAGTAGAGATGCAGCGGTCGACCAGCCGGTAAATCGGTACCGGATATTTTTTGTTTCAAACACACGGTCGGCTTTTAGTTTTATTTTAGCCGATCTCTATTCTGGACTTACACACAAACTGCATTGTATAAAGTATAAAGTATAAAATAGTGTGTATAAGCACTGTGCTGCTTTGTGTTCAGTGGTACCCAGAGAAACCGTGGCTGGTTCATAAGCGCCACCTACTGTCACAGAGTGAAATGGCATTTTCATTCAGTCTGCTTTTTTTGTCTTGCGTAGCACAATTTCACAAATCTAAAGTCAGACAATTGTGTTTTTGCTTTAAATTTTGAAATTATACAATTGAATTTAAATCAAAAACGTGTGTAGATTCTTTGTTTGGATCGTGATTAAAATGCAGTGGTTGATTCCAATTTCAAATGGCTACAGATATTTTTTTTTGTTTATGGCCAGTTTGCCTGTTCGGCAAAATCGGCAACCGGGATGTTGATAACAAGCCAATTAGCTTGTAAAACAATCAGAATCGGACATGAAAAATCATCACTAGTACATTAAGCTAAGATGCCATGTTTAATTTTATACAAATGGCAATGTCTATGAGGGACAGACGTACTGTATGTTCAATACTGTTGTGTACTTTGTTTACATTGCAAACATATCTTTTTCTGAAAATTTCCAGTGGATGAGGCTGAAAGGTTGTGATATGTGACGCTATTGTATAGACGGTTCATCTGAATGGACTGGCCTTGTTTACATTCATGTAAAATTAAATATGGCATTTTCCCTGACTAAGATCTTTAGCGGAGCTTGAATGAGTGTCATGGGTGCCGTTCAAATTCTGACAAGGCTTTGAAATTCATTAGCTAAATAAGTAGGCTAATTATGCCATGATTTGAAAACCGAAAAATTTAGAGCCAGTTTTTTGTTTTTTAAGCTGTTTTATGTTGGCTTTTTTTCCTAGTTTCTGTTGCATAACCTAAACTTTACTGACTGGCAGTTCTGGATTTTAGCATCTGTACATAGTCTGTCATGGGGTGTGCGATATGACAAAAACATCATATCACGATTTTTTTTTCAGGCAGAATCACGATCCATGATCTTATCACAATTATTATTAGTGATACATTATATATTGGCCACGATATCGGTATTGGCCGATATATGTTTCATATCATTATATATATCAGCCGATATATTAAAGCTGATAATGTATTATTTCCTTCAGCTGAGACACTTCAGATGCTCACTGTCCACCATTATGGTTTTGAATTGCTTGAAATATGATTGAAATCACTTCAAAAAGGAAAATACAGTAAGTGCAACGTACAGCACAAGTCTGTCATATAGACTACATAATATTATAATGAGAACATTATCATTGTGTGCTTAAGACATGGATTTTAATGGTGAGACTTTTGATTTTGTAATCAGGCTCTCAAAAATTATATAAAAATTGGATTTAGATTTATTGGCCAATATATCGGTTATCGGCTTTCAAATATAAGGAATTATCGGTCGGCCAAAATTTGAGACTTTTGTTTTTGTAATAAGGCTCTCATGCAAAACTTATCGGCCCGGTTAAAATATTATCGGTTATCGGTATCAGCCAAAATTTGAGACTTTTGTTTTTGTAATAAGGCTCTCAAAAATGATATATAATATGCAAATGTTAACTTTATTGGCCAATATATCAGTTATCGGCTTTCAAATGTAAAGAATTATCGGTTTCTGCCAAAATGTTCATGTCGTTGCATCCCTAGTTGTCACTTTAGTTTATACTATATTTTATACACTATATTTTAGTTTTCAGGGAATTTATTTTGGCTGTGCTGCTTAGTAACTTGCAAAATAGTCTTAAAAACCAACATGAAGAAGAATCTTGATAAGACTGGGCATTGTGAAAGCTGTGATATGATATTTTTGCCATATCACCCACACATACTTCTGTTTGTTTTGCCTATCTCATGAACTGAAAAGTCTTGCTTAATTTTAAAGCCTCATGAGTGGATGTAGCTGACTTGCTAATTCAGTAGATCCTTTGTGGCAATAAAGCGTTAGATGGACTTTGTTTGAACCTCTCATCCACAGTTTTATGGTCGTCGTTGACTGTCTCTCAGTGGGAGGCATTGTCATTCTGCTCACTCTCCCGCGCCAGTGATGGAGCGCTGGATCTCCTCCCTGTCTTTCATATCCAGCTTTATCACAGTCATTGACTGGCTGATCAGAGGAGCTCTCCTCAGCTATTTATGAGCCTGCCACCCTGGATGCCTCCTTCCACCGACTCATTCACCTCCTCACGCTTCCTGCTCCACACAAACACACGCTTCTGCCTCTGTGTGAGAGAATAACAGATCAGTGTTATTTTACCATTATCTATATACTATTATAGTTTTTATTAATACTATTGAATTTGTTTTTATTTTTGTATTTTCAGTTTTCGTTTTCAATTTTTAGTAATTTTATAATGGGCTTTTGTCAGTTTATTATTACTATTATTATTATTATTATTATTATTATTATCATTTAATATTGCTATTTCGGTTTAATTTATTTTTATTTCAGTTTTAGTTTTTATTCATTCACAGTTTTTCTGCTTCAACTAGGGATGCACCGATATGAAAATTTTGGCCGATACCGATAATTCTCTATATTTGAATGCCGATAACCGATATATTGACCGATAAATCTAAAACAATATTTTTATATAATTTGAGATACTGATTACAAAAACAAAAGTCTCAAATTTTGGCCGATACAGATAACCGATAATTCTTTATATTTGAAAGCCGATAACCGATATATTGGCCGATAAATCTAAATCACAATTTTTATATAATTTTGAGAGCCTGATTACAAAATCAAAAGTCTCACCATTAAATCCATGTCCCAAGCACACAATGATAATGTTCTCATTATAATATTATGTAGTCTATATGACAGACTTGTGCTGTACGTTGTACTGAACTGTATTTTACTTTTTGAAGTGATTTCAATCATATTTCAAGCAATTCAAAATCATAATGGAGGACAGTGTGCATCTGAAGTGTCTCAGCTAATACATTATTTATCAGCTTTAATATATCGACAAATTTTCTTATCGGGCCGACAACGATAACATTAAAAATGAACATTTATCAGCCGATACCGATATGATGGCCGATATATTGTGCATCCCTATTAGCTGGTGAGGTAATGTTTCTAATTTTCATTTTGTTTAAGTTTTCCATATAATATTTAGATTTAATTTCTTCCCTATTTCACTTAAAATATTTTTAATAAAATTTAAAATCTCTTCCATTCCAGATGTACCCCAAACTTAATGATTCAGGCAGCTATGTAACATTTTTATTTTTTTAATTTTATTCTTTTTATAACTTATATTTAATCATTTTTATTCTCTGCTTTTGTTATCTTATTATTTTAATTCCTTTTCTATGCAAAGCACTTTGAATTACCGAAATGCGCGATTTAAATAATCTTGCTGTGCCTTAATAGTTTTAATTAAAAATAATAACCCTGCATTAGATAGATAACAAGATTGATGATTTTCTTAAATATTGGTTAACAGTCAGCATACATGCTGCAAAATATTGAGATTTAAAATTTTAAATTCTGTCATCGTGAACTCGTTCCCAAACCTGTGTGACTTTTTTTCTTCTGTAGAACATAAAAGAAGAATGTTTCGGCTGTTTATATTCGTACAATGAAAGTCAATGTGGTCCGAAACACACCAGACTCCTTGACTTTTATTGTATTTTGGGTGAACTTTCCCTTTAAGTTATCTTTTCTGTTTAAGTAGTGCTTAATTTTACATAAAATAAGCAAATATGATATGATCTGTGTTGAAGAGTCAGATTTGTTCATCAACACACGTCCACATGGAATAGCTCTGTTGTGAATGCCATCATCACCTTATCAATGGTGGAAATAAATGTTTTTGCCCCAAATGTGCCGCATCCAGGCGAAAACCGTGCTTCTACCAAATTGTGCCCATCTCTCGATGTAATTTTGCCAGGAGAGCTATTTTCTCTCATGGCTGATGGAAGAGGAGAGGAAGGATGGTATGTTTCGCCCCTGCGGTACACTGGGAGCTGGGTAATTGCTAGCCCAAGCGGCTAAACAACAGACATAATGGATACAGAAAATGACAAAAACACAAGAACCGCGATGGTGCCGTCTGATTGCCGTGACAACTCCAGCCATGCTTGCTTTGGCCGATCTTTCGGTTCTTTTCACGGAGTAAACGGGCTGTGGAGATCGGATTCGCGGCCGCTGTGGTTGATGGGTGTTTTGTGTGTACTTGTGTAATCAGCGGTCTCTAGCGAGTTTTCTGCAGCCACTGATTTTCTTTCTGAACAACTTCCAAACTAGAGTCTGTAGAAGTCTGTAGCTCTGTTCTAAAGCCTAGTGAGCTCCCTACATGAGCAGCTACCTTCTGAGGGGCCGTACACACAGAATGTGCTTTACTGTGGGTGATTTTAACCTGAGCATGCTGACCTGTATGGGACGCTCTACTTGGGCAGCAACACAAACTGCGATCTGCACTGAGAACTTGACCTGTAGTTGGATTTCATAAAGTTTGATGTTAGTAAGTTTTATGTCAAATAGACTATGCACTATATTTGTATTGATATTGTTCATTATTGAATGAACTGAAGTCTGTTCATCATCATACCATGAATGTAACACCCGTTTCTTTCTTGTTTTCTTCTAGATTAGCTTTATACGTGTACGAGTACTTGTTGCATGTTGGGGCCCAGAAATCAGCACAGACCTTCCTTTCCGAGGTAAGACTCTAATCACCACACACACACACACACACACACACACACAGGTAAGTGATAATTGCTATCGTCTAGCCTGACCCCATCCCCAAACACGACACTTGCAGAAACACTAGATTTAAGTACAAGCATGATCGAATGCACCTTTCCTTCATGCTTTACTGTGGTACAGATGCATTTATTACTATATCTCAGCAGATTTTCTCTGGAGCATCACCATGACTTCATTCCACACGCAACTTCCCAAATTCTGCCAAAAACTTCATTCTGTCTTTGATGTTTTTCTGAGACAGCAATGGTTTTTTTAAGCAGTGCATTTGCTTAAATTTTGCTGATTTCCTGAGCAGTAATTTTCAAAAGCAAGTCTTTGGGAACAACTAGAAGCTATTTGGAAGTCAATAAGAACAGAGACTGTGGGAAAGTACATAAAAACACTGCCAGCAGGAATACAAGCTGTTATCAATGCCAAAGGACGCCATACAAAATACAGATAAAATATATGTTTTTTTAGTTATTAAGTGTGAATAAAGACAATTTAAGAAGTGTTTCAGATTTAAGAAGTTTTTGACAGATTCCTAAAATATTTGTGTTTTCTCTTTATTATGACAGGCGGAAAGGCATATAATATGGAAAGGCTTACAATTTGCAATATATATTTGTACTTTTCATCTGTCAAGCATTGCAATTAAATGTTTTCTTCTAATGTGGTGATTTGGCATCACTTACACAAGCATGTTTTCTATCAAGCTTGTTCTTTTCTGTAATGCTATAAAATCCAAATTGAATCCACTTGTTGGGTTTGAACTGGTCAGGATGTTGTGAGTCCGTGCTGTAACATTTTTTTCAGGAATTTTCTTCATCCACATTTACTTTAGAATCATTTATTTGTGTTGCTAAATATCTTAAAATATTCACATTAATAAGAACATTGACTCATCAATGCATTTATTGATCCTAAATATACCGAATTGTTTGCTTTTCCACGTATTTCTATGTCTCAGAATCTATGTGAGCACCATCCATGTGCAGAATTATTAATTACTCATCATTAATTATGTTTATGTTGGATTTTAGCTGCCGTGTGTTTGTGAACGGTCACTTCCGCTCGTTGCTCTGTTACCCCAGGCTGTTTTTTTCCGCCCCGTTGACTCGCCGGCATCTCTGCAGCGTTGTTTCCCTGACTTTCTGCTGCACTTCTCAAAAGCACCGCAAGTTGGTCAGATGTTTATCGTGCCGTTTGGCAGCCCGACGAGGTGAAATTGACTGATAATGTGTTCTTAACCTTCAGACCTGCTTCGGTAATCCACTTTCAGCTGCAGTGAACAAACCTATCCTCTCTATCCTCTTAGATTTTCTTTTTTTTTCTCTCATCACATTTTCCTGTGTAATCATCCATATATAATTGTTATAATAGGCTAATTCTTTCCTCACACTTTCCACGGTCAGTTCAGGTCCCTCTACTCACCTATTACAAAGGGGAACGTTTCTTAAATACACTGAGATTATGGCCTTAATGAGAGTCGCCCTGGTCATTTCCACACAAGCAGAAGGGACGGCGAGTGAAAGTGAGCCCCGAGGACTGAATGAAGTGTAGGAAAAACAGAAGCCATGATTCATTTTTGGGGTCATGGCTGTAAGAATGCTAACGCCTGCTGTAGGTCTCCACAATGCTAGATTGACCAGGATAAAGTGGAGTAATGACGTTGGCTTTGTGTAGCAGTCCTCGTGTTTATGAGATGTGGGAAGGCATCAACATTGTAACTACCAGTTGGGAATCTCTGGATTTTCTTTGAGCTCTGATTTTCTGAGTTAAGGGTGCTCCGAGCAGGATTTTTGGGACCGATTACCGATCACTGGAAGCATTATTGTCCGATACTGATTACTGAAATAAATAATAAGCCAACTATTCTTAACAATAATTTATTTTAAGTATAAATAAAAACTAAGAGATGTGAAAAAATCATGAATTGACATCTCTTTATTTATTGGCAAGCAACATGCAATCCATTCTCTTGGAGGAGATTAGGAACAGATTAACAAATACAGAAATAATACAAAATACTGTGAAATAAATACAAATAAAAAGACAAAGTAATCTAATGTAAAACAACACTGCATAGTGTTCACTGTGTAAATTAAATATAGATTAATCCTAATAAATCTACTAAAGAGCAGTGAGTGATTATCTTAGGGATGCACGATATTTATCAGCCACCATATCGGTATTGGTTGATATTTGTTCATTTTTAATGTTATCGTTATCGGTTTGATAAGAACATTTGGCTGATATATTAAAGATGATAAATAATGGATTTTCCTTCAGCTGAGACACTTCAGATGCTCACTGTCCTCCATTATGGTTTTGAATTGCTTGAAATATCATTGAAATCACAATTTTGATTTAGATTAATCGCCCAATATATCGGTAATCGGCTATCAAATATAAAGAATTATCGGTTTTCGGTATCGGCCAAAGTTTAAGACTTTTGTTTTTGTAATCAGGCTCTCAAAAATTATATAAACATTTTGATTTATATTTATCGGCCAATATATTGGTTATCGGCATTCAAATATAAAGAATTATCGGTTATCGGTATCGGCCAAAATTTTCATATCGGTTCATCCCTAGATTTTCTCTTTGCCTTTTGCTGTTTGATTCACATTGATGACACAGACGCAGCAGGTTTATTAGTCTGCTGTCACTTTAAGACCGAATGCACGGATCCAATATACTGATACACATGCAAACTATTTCTCAACTGTTTATGTTCACTTAAGAAATAACCGACGATGTTCAAGTGAATACTCACGAAGCTGGGCATTTTGACATATTTCGGTGTGTTTTTAACCGTTTAGGTGTGAACCCAAAGCTCAAAATTCACTTGTCCGTGTTTGACTCCGTCTCCATCATAAAGACACTTGAGGAACAGTATCACTTTCACGGCTTAATGCAGTTTAAATAACTCTTTATTATCGAACATGTCCTGCAGTTCTGATGTATTAGTCCGAAAAAAGAATGAAACTGCGCACTGAATCTTCTTATTCAGACCAAAATCCCATCAGAATTATGACTTGTATGTTGGGGCTTCCCAGCAGGACTTTCTCCTCTCCGCCTATGTGGAGCTCTGGTGTTGTAGAAGGATGAGTGAAGAAAACAAGTGTGATTCTGTGGTGGAAAAAAAGGGATGATATATGGGATCTGGATTGGGTCAGGGACCGATCTGCTGACCGTCTGACAGAAAAATGTTTCGCATGTTATCTACAATCTCACATCCCTCTCTTTCTTTTTCTCCTTTCTTTCCTCTCACTGCCTGTTGTAGATCCGATGGGAGAAGAACATTACACTAGGGGAGCCCCCTGGATTCCTCCATTCATGGTGGTGGTAAGTCCCATACAGTTTCTTTATTTTGTGTGCAAGCTAGTACTAATAAGTGAATATTTCAATACAGACAGATCTTTTTTTATTATCAATGCTCTTATATGTTGTCTTTATCAGGCACATCGTATGCAAGTTTTTATTTTTCTCAGAACTTGCTGAAACTGTTGAGAGAAAATCACATCTCATCCGAACATATTTAATAGTGCTTACTAAGACAAGCATCACTATTACTCCGAGTTAGTTTCAACAAACCTCAAATGTGCTGCTCGTTATGGCTGGTTAAAGCAGAAACTCAGAGCTGGGATTCATTGTTTGTCACTGTGTCGCATTACACCTGCAGGGCTCAACAGCAGGGATGGAGGATTCTGTCTGTTAACGTTTTTAACTTGTCAGATAGGTACAATTATCTAGCTGGTTGACAGATGAGATTTTGTTGAAATTGCAAGAATGATTTGTGTTAAAGGGATAGTTCACCCAAAAATGAAAATTCTGTCATTTTCACAGTTTAATAGCTTTTCCAAGTTGTTATGTGATATTATGAAGAACATTGGTATCCAAACAGTTGATGGCCCCATTGACTTTTTTCTTTACAATGGAAGTCAATGGCTACCTTCAAATGTATCGACATTCTTCAAAATATCTTCTTTTGTGTTCAGCACACTCAAAAAATAACTCTTTGAACAAACATAAAAAAATCATGGAAAGGATTTCCACATGATTAAGTTGCTTTATTTCAGCATTATGCCATTCTGTTATTCCAGTTTAATGTACTTACATTGGGTCAACACAACCAACTTAGTTTTTATTAACATTAAAGGTTTATTTTTACTCTATGCAAAATCCTTGAGTTGTGACAAAACAACTGACTAAGGAAGAATCTATGTAAAATAGTTATGTCCAACTTACTCAATTCAGTCATGGACAGTGGTTCCACATGATTGAGACAAGTAAAATCAAATAGAATCAATGTTAAATTAACTAGAATCAATTGTGTTCATTTAAAATAAAATAAATAAAAAGCAATAAATAAAAAATAAATTGTTTTCATATACATTGATTTTTACAATTAATTCTTCTTGTTTAATTTTGTGACATACATAACTTTTGTGATGTTCTGTGTTAGAAATCTAGATGTGATGCTGGATTCATCCTAAATTGGCTTAACCAATAACATTGTAAAGCCTAAATTGATCATAAGTCCATTGGTGGCAATGGTTTTACAATCAACATACTGTAGGCTTACAACGCTTTTGGGAAATGCAACCCAGAGCACTACCACAGTGATTACTTTCTTATTAAAGTAATTTGAAAGTTTGTTAGCAGGTCCTCAACCCAAGCACAAGTTCAACACTTCACCACAATGGTAACCCTAAAACTATTAATTAACAGAAACTTTTAAATACCAACATAATAGAACAGTAAACATTAAAAAGTCTTTCCATTTTCTCATCTTCCTAAAAACTACTTAAAATAACACTTTGTTTCAACATTTACACTCCTAGTTCAGCCCCTTTGCAAAGCATGATGGGAAGTGATTGAGTCCTGGTTGGGTTTACTTGATTGAAACATGTTATTTTAATATAAAAACATCAAGTTAAGTCAAAGAGTAACCGTTTCAAGTCAATATAACATGAATCAATCACATTTAAACCAGAAACCTGATACAATGGTGTTGAATCAAAATAAATTGTTTAAATAAAGTGAACAGCATCAAAAATCTTTTTTTTTTTGAGTGCAGAAGAAAGAAACTAGGTTTGGAACAATTTGTGAGTAAATGATGACAGAATGTTCATTTTTGGGTAAACTAACCCTTAAATTTCGGTAGCGTTGTGATGTTAAAAATTACAAATCAAACCACTAATGTTTTGCAAAGTATGTTATTGTTTTTCAGCAAAAATGAACTTATTGCAGTCTTGGAGATTCCTGTGTGATTATAAGAACTGTTTTCACAACTATTATTGCACATTTTCTTTAAAAAAACAAACAAACAAAAAACACTTTCATTTTATGAAAGAATCATGTATGATAATAATTTTTTTTTAAATAAGAAATAATATTCTTAAAAATAATTTAAAAATAAATATTAAATAATAATTGTAAAAAATATACATTGACAATTAATAGAAGTTTTTAAAGCATTTTTTAATGTGTTGTTGCCAAAATAATATGAACTGGGCAAGTTGAAATCTGAAAGAGTTAGTTCAACCAAAAATGAAACTTCTGTCATTATTCATCTTCAGAATGAAGATATTTGAAATCTGAGAGTTTTCTGTCCTTCTATCGAGATCCAACACAACTACCACTTTCAAGGTCCAGAAAAACACAATTTACCACTTTATTTACGAAAATATTGATTCATGCGAGAGCTGACATTCGTGAACATGCTTTGGATAATATTTTTGCAACTAAAGTGGTAAATTATGTTTTTTTGCTCAAACAAAGCACTCGCGTCGCTTCATAAACTTGAGGTTAAACCTCTGGATTCACATGGAGTACTTTAATGATGTTTTTACTACCTTTGTGAAGGCGGTCAGTGGAGGGACAGAAAGCTCTCAGATTTCATTCAAAATATCTTCATATGTGTTACGAAGATGATTACGACATTTTTAGGAGAACTAACCCTTGAACTATTGGCCCAAGCCGAAATAATCCTTATTCTTTAACCCTGACCTGGTTAACCAACAAAGTGAAAGATACAGTTAATATCCTCACTGTTAACTCAAATCAACCATCGAGAGGACGTATATCTCTTACAAGAGCAATCTCAGGATTGTTTGCGTTCACTTTCTCTGTATCGATTTATACTAATCTAGGCCTGAGGTTGGCTGTGACACCAGCCGTCAGACTGTATGTTTAACCTGCTGCGGTTTGACCCGTGGCAGTGGGTGTATTATTGGGTCAGGCAGCCTTTATGGAGGGCACGTCTGCCCCGGCCCGGCTCTCCCACCCCGCTCCTTCAGACAAAAGGCCCAGATGGTGGGGCAAAGACGTGTCCCGTCCCTCCTCTAAAGCCCTTCCATCAACCTTTGTCTCTGCTGCTGTCCTTTGTTCCTGTTAAAGACCCCAAACACAGATTAACTCTTTGCATACCGTTTCCCTTTGTGTGGAAGTGTCTGAATCCCCCGCTGGCCCAATTTGGATATATTCTCCTCCATTGGGGGTGGCCCAGGGACAAACTGAGGGCCGGCGGGGGGTCAGAACAGCTCACCGGTCAGTAGTAGTCGAATAGAATAAAGAGAGATAAGTGCAGATTTGAGGAAGGAGCTCGAGTCGTTAAACCTCACCTCCTGTGTGTTAGCGCATTGTAACTCCACCGTGACGGCTCGCCAACTTTCCCATAATTGCATCTCTCATATTGTTCGTGCTCATCCGTTATTAGCCGTCAGCCGTGCGGATGTTCCGGTACCTGAGGTCAGCGGCCGGCCCGAGGGTCGGGATATCTTGTTTCTCAAATGCAAATGACGCACCACTGTACTCTTAGTCATACACATGCGAAAGAGCTCCTTGCTGTAAAGTCCGTATACGTATGGATGTGGCTGTATTACCCCTGCTTTTGTCTCACATTGTTTTCACCATTAGGATTTGCTTAATTGCCCCCAGAGAAGAGCTAGAATCTATTAACATGAGAATGTAGTTCCCTCCAATTAGCATCAGAGGCACGCGTAAAGCCGACTCATTGTGATTGCATTGTTTGGCTCGCAGGGAAGTGGCGTGACGTCATTCAGGAGAGCTGCATGTGTGTTTAGACCATGTATACGAGTCAACCATTCATCTTTACCACACAGGTTATTTGGTTTTAGAAGGGTCCACCATCTTCCCAATGGAAATGCTAAAAGTTTGAGCTCAGTTAGGTGTTTTTTTAACTTTTATTCAGCCAAGATGCATTAAATTGATCAATCACAGCAAAAACATCTATTTTGTTGTTTTCACTAAAATATTAAAGCAGCACAACCATTTTCGACATTCAATAACGATTATAAATATTTCTTGAGCAGCAAATCATCATATCAGAATGATTTCTAAAGGGTCATGTGACACTGAAGACTGGAGTAATGATGCTGAAAATTTGCAGATCTTTTCACGTAGTAAATATGTTGTCATTTATCTGGAACTTGAGAGGTTTCTCTCTCACTTCCTATCCCTCTCTTTTTCTCCCTCCATTTTCCCCCTCTCTCTTTCCATGTCTGTTTCTAGTTTCCTCTTCCCATTAATGTTCCCCACCCCCACATACAACGGGTCCCTCGTTTCTATCCTCTCTCTCTTTCTCTCTCTCTCCTTTTCCTGTGTAACTCTTTCTCTTGCTCTACAAGTGTTCAGGAATGTTCTTTATCCTGGTAAATATTTGCAGGAAAAAAGCGGATAGTTTCCTGCACACTCACACAAAGGCAGTCGTATCAACAGGTTTCCCAATTCGTATAATATCACAAAGTAGTTTTGTCTGACATATATGATATACATGATAAACGATGTTTATTTACCGTTTGTCGGTGAGAGCTCCAGCAGGCGCGTGTCGTGTGGCGGTGGTTAGTCTTTAGCTTTACCGCCGCTGGCCTTTTCTTCCAGGAGATTTTATAGTTTATCCATTAAATCGATATCTGAAGACCTGGAGTGATCTAATTTGGGCCAGTTAAACAGGTACTTAGTTTCAGTGCAGTAATTAAAATACCATTTGGACGCAAACCTTGTTCCCCCTCCAAACAGCCCTGCAGGACCCAAAGGCTCTTAATTGAGGAAATCCCTGGCTTAATTGATCTGTAACCTGCTGCTTTTGCCAAGCGGGTGGGAGCGGTGAAAGAGTGTTCGAATCTCACGAATGCAGCTCAAGTTTGACTGCGCTTTATTTTTACCAGGCTTTCCTAATCATTAATGAAGCTCAGATGAAGCAATTTATGTCCAGGGGCAGGGCTCCAGACTGCGACCAAATGGATGCGTTTGCGTCCTTTTTTCCTGCTGGTGTGACTAAATTTTGTTAGAGGTCGCACTGGTGCCGCCACCATGTTGCCCAACTGATAAGAGCTGCCATTTCTGCTGCATATGAGAAATTTCAAATAGCAAACGAAACAAAAGTGGAACGTGGAATCCAGCAGAAACACTGTGCCATGAACAAACAAGTTATAGAAGGCTTTTCAATCCACAAATCACCAACGTTCACCATGGATTTAATGTAGTAACGCTAACTGTAACCATGGTATTGTGGCAGAAATTTTCAAATGTTTTTACAACATTCATTTCAGGGTTCATACAACCTTCTGAGAGTGAAACTCAAGGGCTTTCATGTGCTTCACACTTTCTCCAGAACTTCAAAGCTCTAAATATCATCCAGTTTAAATGTTATTTTTAATCTGATGATTTGTAAATCTAAAAGTTTAAAGATGTATGAAAACTCAGACTTTGTGGCAAACAAACACTTTTATTTAAGAAAAAAAAGACATGAAATGACCACTGTAACCTGTAGATGGCGGCAGAGGAGCATTTATTGACCTATGAGCCAGTTCCATTCCCTAAGTAGGAAAATTCCAATTCAATTTCAATTCAATTCACATTTATTTGTATAGCACTTTTCACAATACATATCGTTTCAAAACAGCTTTACAGAGAATGCATGTCAACATTACAATTTAGAGAATGCAGTTAGCTAATAATGTAATAATTTAGGCAATTAATTTACAAACACTGTTAGCAGTTTAACTGAAGGTAGAAGCAATGAGCTCCTGGAAAAATGAATTACATATTAACAATAATTAGGATATATAGAAATTTGGGAATGTGCATGAACGTGCAGAAAAGTCTCATGAAAAACAAAAACTTTTCTTCAAATTTCCACTGAATTACACAGAAATCAAGCAAAGAGCGCTCCTTTCATAATCGCTGAAGCTGTCGGTCAGTTCAGTATATAGAACAGCGATGGTACATTTAATAAGAGTAGAATATTTACATGTTCCCTTAAAAATTAGGTTTTTGCATGTTATTGTTGTTAATAAAAGTTAATTTTATCTGCATCTCAGTTCAAGCTCAGAGCTTTACTGTCAAAATTTCCAGTAAACAAACATGTTCTGTTATTAGTAACTGCATTTATTAATGCAAAACAATAGTAATCTTATGATTAAGTTAACTTTATGATTAAAAATCCCCCAGTGCTACCAAATCAGGTGCTGGCGCCACCATCTGTAGAACTTATCTATAGAACATACTTATGTATGTGTATTTCAACCGGTTTGACTTCACATGTGTTGTATTTAACTGTCTCATTCTCTCCCGTTTCCTGTTGCAGTGTATTCTGGGATTTGTACTGTGCCGCTCCCGACCGCCGTGAGACCTGTGAGCACTCCAGCGAGGCCAAGGCCTTCCACGACTATGTGAGTCACAATCTTTTAGTCTTCTATAGGTGGCGTGGGCGGAGCTGAGCTTCAACCCCTCGTCCAATGGCGATGTGCGTTGGGTCTTAGCCTCAATCTACTGTCCGTGTTTATTGATGTGATGGTGTTTAGTGAACGACACATGGCTGATCTGCTTACCAAAGCGTCACATGATGCCGGCGCATAAAGGTTCAGCGGGCTGAATAGAGGGTTTTTGCGTGAATTAGTGTGTGTTGGATGCGTTGTGTGTGTACATGAGTGATCATGTTTCTTCCTGGTTGTCCTTTTTAAAAATGCTCACGGTATGTAATTGTGTGTGTTAGGAAGACAAGTATGGGATGTTTATTTTTCCGGCAGCGGCCTTCATAAAGCAGCCCAACACAGAATTGTGTGCCTTCTTTAATTTGCACAGACAGTCATGTAATCTGATTAACATACTGAATGCTCTGCATTCACAGATGTAATATTTCAGTAACGGTGAAAGGCATAATGAAATGTCAGTTGTTGTTGTCGCCGCGGGCGTGAGTCAGAGAGCGAAACGCCTCAGAACAGGTTGACTGTAAATGTTTGGTTTATGCATGTGTTTGTTAAAAAAGACTGTGTGTTGCAATGCAGTTTTTAATGACAGTTGTCTTAAACAAACTAAATGAAAGGAATTTATTGGGTTAAATGCAGCTTTATGGCTTATATTCAACATGAATGCAGTTTAATGGTGCAAACTAATGCTCATGTTACACAATATTTGTTCAAAATCATATACTATTCATTGAGCTTTGAGCCTATCGCTAATATTGAGCAATTAGTTGTTAATATACCAACTTTTGTTGCATTGTTTGTGCTTGCAGAGGTCAGTTCTGACATCATGTGCATGAGCTGAGACCGAGCGAGAGAGATGAGAAGTGATTTAGTGGAATCAGGGTTAGTTCAGAGTTCCTGACCTCTAGTCTATCTGCGTTTATGGAGACGACAGCTCAGACACAGCGGCAAGAGTTACGCCAACATCTGGAAGGAAACAGATTTCGTTCCACTCACCAACATCGCACTGGCTTGTGTAGAAACCAAACCAAATATGAGTAAAATGTTTCTAGAGGAGATGCTAATCTCAAACGCCTCACGCATGTCGGCGCACGTTGATCTGAAATGTATTGCTAGTTTAAATGATTTGGTTATTAAAATTAGCCAGTGTTGGCTAAATCTGGTGCATTTTACATATTGTATGTATTATTAATGTGCATTGTCCCTGATTAAATAAACAAATGAATTATTAAATATGCACATCCTTTTCATTAGTTGTGCAAATATTCCAGTTTTTCCAAACTGACAGAAAATGTCCTGATTTTTAATTTTTTTTATTCTGCATTTCTGAACATTCCCTTCATCTGCTTAAAGCAATAGTTCAACTTAAATATAAATCCTGTGTGTGGTGTGTGTGTAAACGAGCCCATGTGTGTTGTAGAGCTGCAGTATCATGTGTGCCGGTCTTGGCAAGGTCTTTTCTGCTACTAGGGTGTCCTTGAGTTCAGTGATTTATCATGTTCTTATTCTGATCCCTTTGCTCCCTTGTTGGGTCACAGCTCTGTAGAGGCCTGTGTGTGTGTGTGTGTGTGTGGTGTGTCTTCAGGTCTGCATTGCTCACACCTTCCTAGCTGCGTCTGCGCTGAAATCAAAACAGTCAGGAATCCTCTTGGTGTAAGATAATGGAATATAACGATCTAATCCTCTAATCCTGGGAATGGTTAAGGGCTAATCCAGGGATCTTGTGGGATTGGTGTCTTGGCAATGGGGATGGAATTGTGGGACGCAACACCTCTGAATGCCAGAGTCGTCTGTGTGCTCTTCACTTAAGTCGTAAAGCTTCGTAATGAGCATTAAAACAACTCCCAACATGTGTACACCTCAGATCCTTCCAGAATCCAAAAGTGTTTAGATTTAAAGGGCCGCTATTATGCAAAATTCACTTTTACATGGTGTTTGAACAAATTTCTGTCCCTGCTGTTTACGTTCACAGACCATCTGTAATGCAGTAAGACATGAAAGAGAAGTTAGTTTGATGTTTCTGTGCGCTCAACCGTTTATCAGAAGTTCAGACTGATATGGTTTTAATAAACTTTCATGATGAAGAACTGTAATAGAGATGATAATCAAAACCAAACAATGTTTTTGGCAGATTATCCGCTGTTAAACTCCGCCCTCTTCTGGAAAGGGGGCGGGGAGCAGCAGCTCATTTGCATTTATAGGGACACACACAAAAACAGCGTGTTTTTGCTAAATTTGACAAGCTATAATAAATGATCTGTGGGGTATTTTGAGCTGAAACTTCACAGACACATTCTGGAGACACCAGAGACTGATATTACATCTTGTGAAAAGGAGCGTTATAGGTCCCATTTTTAGTTATTTTCTCATGGTGGCTGTCATGTTGAAATCACATGAACGTCCGTGTCTTTATTTTTCAGTTTCCCCTTAATATTTTCAGAAGCATGGGATATTTATTCCTCAGGTTAACTGATCTCGTAGACAACATCTGGAACATTAGGGCTTTCACACATCGATTAACCCTGGGTTATCATCGTTCCAAACCCCGCTTTGAATCTTGGGATCAGGAGCGTTTTACACTTGTAGTTCAGACCACTTTTGCACGTTCTAGTGCCACATATTTAGTGTACTAAACATACTGAGGTTCCAGTCCAGCCTCCAACACATCCCGTCTTTCTCCCGGATATAGTCTGGAGCATTAGGTTTCCAATTAATCATTCTGATGGTTGCCGGCTGGTATGATGTCATCAGGAAGATTAGTGTAGTAAAATATGGAAATTGCGTACTGTATATAGATACTGTGTGTGTGTGTGTGTGCCTTTCTCTCCTTCCCATCCCCCTCATTCCCTCTCTGGGGAAGATTGATTGGGTAATCTTGCTGTTTCTTTCCCCCATGATGCCGTTCGCTGGCTGGCCGTGCGGGCAGAATGACGACACACAGGAATAATGATAATGAAGGAACACACACACACACACACACAGAGGGAAATGAAGGAGAAGTGAGGCTCCTAGTTAAAGAATCTATATTGAGAAGAGCACACAGACACGTCCTGTAATGATTTTCTCTCACCTGTCTTTTATTATTATATGGATATTGCGCTGCTGTGAGTGAGGAGTGAAAGCCGCTGGCTGTTTATGATTGCTGTCCGGTGAGCATGCCCAGTTCGAGTTAATATTTGATCCAGACTCACTGGAGGAGGACTGGCTTTTCTTGCAGACTTGCCAGTTTCCAATTTTATAGAGCTGTATGGAGCTGGATTTTTGGACCAATCGGCTTCGACTGTTGGCGGAGCTCAAAAATGAGCCACGGTTCCAGCAGGCAACAGGTCAGTTCTGATTGGACGAGACGGCACAGATTTCTTCACCACACACACATCAGATTATTAATGCTGTGTGTGTGTCATGTTCAAACAACGCTGAGAATGACCCTCACACAGTTTACAAGTTCTGCCTGACTGTGTTGATCACAATCTGATGCTGGAGACTTAAAGGTGAAGTGTCCAATTTTTTTGAGGTTTGAATCTGATCTCGGCTTGATATGCAGAGACAGTTAGAGACAGATATAAGTATCTGTCACCTGTCCCCTTTTTTCATAAATCACAGTCATAACCAATTATTTGGCACTTGCTAGTCGGTTCAAGGTTAATGTAGTTTTGAATTTTTTACATTTTTAAGTTATTTTAGTTTTCAATAATTTAATTGTAACTGATTTAAACATTTCTCAGCACAGTCTAGTGTTTTTGCATTTTTATTTTATTTTATTTTATTTTATTTTATTTCATTTCATTTCATTTCATTTCATTTCATTTCATTTCATTTTTTTTTATTTTATTTTATTTTACGTAGAACTGCTTCTATGTTAGCCGAATTTAAATCCATGTTAAAACGCATCTTTTTTCTTGTGTTTTAATTGTGTTTTAATTTTTTTACTTTATGTACAGCACTTTGGCCAACTTAGGTTGATTAAATGTGCTTTATAAATTTTATTTTATTTTATTTTATTTTATTTTATTTTATTTTATTTTATTTTATTTTATTTTATTTTATTTTCCAGTTACATTCCAGTCTACACTTTTGTTTCATTTAACAAATAATTTATTTAGTTTTTTTCCTTCTCATTTTTCATTGCAGGTGGTATTAGGGTTAGGGGCTCTTATACTGATGTTAAAAGCATATTTCTGTTAATCCCATTTTTGGCCAAAATGACATTTCCACTTAATACTTTGGAGCCCAGACTTAATTTGGTCTCCTTTTAAATGAGATATTTGGTGAAAAAGTTATGAAAATGTAAGGTAAAAATTCTTTATATTTTATATAAAATTTATATTTTACAAAATTTTGCAAGAAAATCAAAGCCATAAATCTGAACAATTGTATTCCAAATTTCAGGTTGATATCTCAAAACTGAGCTTTCAGTAATATTTTGTTTGGGCGCAGTACCACACGCTTCCACTAGATGACAACCAGACTCCACTGGTGACTATATAAGGATTTCCATACATGGTTTGAGTGATCTGAACCATATACTTACATCATTTTCATACTATTTATGAAGTAGACATCCTATTCAGAAGTAATATGTTTAGTTTGGCAGTATTTGATTTGAATTCGACCTCTAATAAACACATGCGGAAAGAACACGGATGCGTGATATAGCTGTTCGCTGCATCACAAATGCAGAATCTTGCATTTTTTCTTTATATTTAAAACATTTTCAGACCTTTTTTCTCAAAGAATTGAGAAACTATTGAACTCCTGGCATGAAAACAAACTGAGGTTTCTACCAATATTTCATGATTTTTCAGGTTTAGGCTTTAAGATATTATTGTTTTATGACGGTTTTAAACATTCATCATAGCTGATGAGGGTTCAAACCTAAACCCTTCAGTCAGCAGCCCAGATCTGCCCTTCTCCCCATCGCTCCTCTCCACTCGTCACAAGTGTTCTCTCTCTCCGGCGGGGTTGGCAGGCCGCTCTGGCAGTCACTCTTGGCGCGGCGCGCGTCTGGTGCTGTTGTAGCGTTGGCTGCTAGCAGCTTGTGAGGGGTGGCGCCAGAACACCAGACTCAAGTACCAGCTGGGCATCAAACCCATCCCTCCACCAGAAGAGGCTTCCTTGGATCGCTCGTCTTTCCTTTGTGTGTGTTTGTGTGTGTACGAGCGCCTGTACATGTTTGCATATGCCGTGTGTTTGTGTGCGTTTGAACACACGGTTTTCTGTACATCTGTGTGCAACACACTCGATGCTTATCCAGACGGACACACGTTTCCTCGGAGAACCGCTGCGCCGCCTCTGCTGACGGGAGAATCAACTCTTTCCAGTTACGCTGTTACTTTATAGCTGTTGACACAAGTTGCGTTCGTTAGCGCTCAACGAGGCACTAATTAATGGGACACACAGTGAGAGGAAATGTTCATGATTGAGAATGAGAAGCTCAGCTGCTGTTTCTGGTGTTGTCTTTAATCCAGTCACATGACTGCAATCAAAACACCAGGGTTCAGATTAGTGCTCACCTGCTATTCGTCAATAATTTATTACTGATGAAGTTATCAGAATGACCAGTATAATGCTGATATTTTAATCATTCTACTCAATGATGACAACAAAGATATTGCTAAAATATTATTTATAATATTAACATATTGTTCCGAATATAAAACGGCCCCCTTTTTCATGATGTACCTTTTGGAAAAAATCTTGTATTTTTTTTCCATAAAGAAAATTCTTTTTATTTTTTTTATTTTTTATTGTTTGGCATACCATAAAAATAACCTGTAGCCTAATCTGAATTATATAACAATTAGACTATCCATCTTATAGTGTGAACCATGTAGCCTACCAAAATTTCATTAACAGTAAAAGTGAAATCTTATTGTAGTTTTGAAATCTGGGCACCATCATATGTTTTAAAATCACGTACGGGGGAAGTTCGGTCCCGTACGCAAACATGACAGTCTTTCCTTTGACTCTTAGTGTTTTTAAGACTTTTTTTGCACTTGCGATCTTCTGACATTACACTCTGACACACAGTATTTCTAGGCGCACTCGTTTTACACATATTTTGGCGCCACCTATAGTTACGGATGTATTATTAATGTAAAAGTCTAGACCCTGAATATATGACGAACCTGTTTTTTCGGATGTACTTCTAAGAAAAAAACATTGTCTTTCGGAATAATACAGTAATAATAGGGGTGTAACGATACCTCGTTATATTGAGATATCGCGATATAAAAATGTGACAATATGTATCATTGATGTGAACTATATGATTTGCGATATAGAGTTAGTTTTATCCAGGACTCAGCTTACTGTATTTATAAGGTATAATTCACCCAAAAATGTAAATTCTGTCATCATGTACTCGCCCTCATCATGTCCTTTCAAACCTATATGATTTTCGTTCATCTTCCAAACACAAATGAAGATATTTTATGAAACCTGAGAGATTTCGGTCCCTCCATTTAAAGTCCATTCTTCTAAAAGTTAAAAGATCCAAAAAATGTCATAAAGGCATGATGATAATAATCTGAAGAGATACAATGGCTTTAACCATCGTCTATAAAATACTCATTCATGAAGTTCGATAAGGTTGAAGTGTGTAATCTGGCGTCATAAAAGCATTCAGAGGTGCGAGTACATTCTCAGACTCATCCGAACGCACAAGCGCTCTTCTTCATGAGCATTTGAGCGTGCAGTTAAAAATAGCCGAGAGCGCCATCTGCTGTTGAAAACTAACCTCAGAATCGCGATGCATTCGGAAAAATCTCAGAATCGAGATGAATCGATTTATTCTCCTAGTTCTGATCACATGACGCATAAGACGAAGCATGTGTTATAGATGTATTAGTCAGCTAACATTTACTTTTGCACACAGCATTGTGTTTCATTCTCAACGCCCCTCCATATTACTGTACTTCAAACATCAGATCATGTTCTGATTGGCTGTGCTCGTTCCTTTGTTAATTGCAGGTTAGTTTTTTAAAGTCTGTTGCAGGTTGGTAAATTTTATTATAGTTTTAAAATGTGTTGAGTTCTCTTGTTCAAACTATGAGGCCTTTATTTAATACCATTTTTTTTTTTTTTTTAATAAATTATTATTATAGTACGTTGACAAGGCACTTTGTTATTGTCAGTTAGTAGGAAATCAAGAGTGATTGTTTCATGGCAGAGACTGCTTTTATAAGATATTTCTCATTGTAATGACTATCCTCGCTGAAATCTTGTGTATGGTGTGAGGTGCAGGATGATGCTGATCCAGAGACGTCTGTAGGGTGTATCATATATAGGGTCTTCAGTATATTTGCAGCCGGTGACGGTAATGCTCTTCGATTACTGTTGTCATTCCAGCAGCGTCTCGTGGCTCCCTGATGAATACACCTGCACCGTTACCTGTGTGTGTGTGTGTGTGTGAGCCAGAGCAAAGCCTTCAGTCTCGCTCTGAACCAACATTTGAACTTTTTGAGTCCTGCCGAAGGAAAAAAGAGCTTTATCAGTACCTGCCTGGAGCAATTTAGCATGCAGACAATGATTTAATGTTTTTAATAAGCCCGTGGAGCTGCCTCCCCTCTTCGTGACTTAAATTTCTCATTTATCAATCAAAAATGTAGACGCTATTATGCTTGAAATATTTTAAATCACGCTAGGCTTAGTTTACAGTAATACTGCTGCACCATTCATTGATACAGGGCTGAAATAATGCTGAAGTACGGAGAGACCGCAGTAATTCTCACTACACACCTCATTTACATTCTGTACCGCACTGAAACCCCAGCACATCGCTCGCTCTTTCCTTGACCCACTGTCCTTCTGCAGCGTGAGAAATGGAAAGAAATATAGGAGAAAGGGAAGGAAAGAATGAAGGAAAAACACAGATTTCAATTCTTTTTTTGTATTCTTGCCAAAATGAGCAGCTAGACGTTTTTGCTAGTCGCTTGTATTCTATCTTTGTGGTGTTGCACTGGGTAGCCCCGCCCCCTGCACAATCTGATTGGTCCAAAATCCCACCCTACTTAAAGGGTTAGTTCACCCAAAAAATCAGCGGTTCGGAGCGCCAAAGTCACGTGATTTCAGCAGTTTGGCGGTTTGACATGCAATCCGCTGATTCGATACACTGATTCATTTGTGCTCCGAAGCTTCCTGAAGCAGTGTTTTGAAATCGGCCATCAATAAATAAGTCGTTATTTTGTTTTTTTGGCGCACCAAAAATATTCTCGTGGCTTTATAATATTAATATTGAAGCACTGTACTCACATGAACTGATTTAAATATGTTTTTAGTACATTAATGGATCTTGAGAGAGGAAATGTCATTGCTGGCTATGCAGGCCTCACTGAGCCATCGGATTTCATCAAAAATATCTCAGTTTGCCTTCCGAATATTAACAAAGGTCTTACGGGTGTGGAACGACATGAGGGTGAGTAATTAATGACAGAATTTTCATTTTTGGGTGAACTAACCCTTTAACACTAGCTTTCGAAAGTTGAAAGTGTTGGTAAGATTTTTATTGTTTTTGAAAAAAAAGTCTCTTCTGCTCACAAAGGCTGGATTTATTTGATCAAAAATACAGTAAAAAATGTGAAATATTATTACAATTTAAAATAACTATTTTCTTCATGAATATATTTTAAACTGTAATTTATTTCTGTGATCAAAGCTGAATTTTCAGCATCATTACTCCAGTCTTCAGTGTCACATGATCCTTCAGAAATCATTCTGATATGATGATTTTATGCTCAAGAAACATTTATCAATGTTGAAAACAGTTTATATTTTTGTAGAAACGTATTAATTTTTTTTCTGATATTCTTTGATGAATAGAACTTTCAAAAGAGCAGCATTTTTTAAAATTTATTTATGTATTGCATTTATTTATTATAAGTATTTACTTTCACAGCTTGGTTTATCACAGCCAATCAGCTCCCACTTCCTCTCCAGTCCAGTCCGGCGGAGCTCTCTGCCAGTTTTAAATCGATAAAGTGAATCTGCTGTAATGTAGAGCAGAACGCCGCCGACAATTAGAAGCATGTGACGCTCCGAGCAGCTCTGCTTCCACAC
This sequence comes from Culter alburnus, assembly GCA_028476615.1. Lineage (NCBI taxonomy): Eukaryota > Metazoa > Chordata > Actinopteri > Cypriniformes > Xenocyprididae > Culter > Culter alburnus. The sequence continues at coordinate 112,254 of JAOTNS010003973.1, read as the reverse complement.
GTTCCAGGAAGCTCAGTTGCGTGACTGCTGTGCACACGCTCACGGTGTTGACCCGCTAATTAGTTAAAGCTCATGTCTAAATTCTTATAGATTTCGCATTAGAGCAAATGAAGTGTTTGATTGTAATTTCAGTCGTCGGAGGGCTCGAGTCGTGTTAATGAAGGCCGGAGACAGTTACAGTGATCAGGTCAGTGACCTGACACAGAATGTGCCACACATCTGTCACTGCTGTATGAAACAACCAGTCAGGGCATCTGTCACTGCCTGTTTGTGCACGCGTATTGTTTTGGAGTTGATCAGTAATGCGTTAATGATTTTGAGTTTTTCAGAGTTCAGTTGGACCAGCTTTTCTTTCTTTAAGCTGTGATGCTCATGTGGGCGACACAAGTTCGACACAATGTTCCCTGACCCTTTTTTTTTCTCACAAAAAGACCATGAAAAGCCTTTGAAGGGGTCATGATTTGGATTTTTTTTACTTTTTTAATATGTCCCTTGAGGTTCACTTCTAATGTTAATTAAGTTTTTGTGCACAAAAAAAAAAAAGTGGAAAAATGATTATTTTCAAACCTCATTCTTCCCCTCCTTCTGAAACCTCCTTTAAGGCTTGTCAGTAAACGGCCACAGTTATGATTGACTAACTTGGAATTGGAAACAGTACCAACGCCACTCGCTATTGCATGCGAGTAAGTGTTTTGAAAACATCCATATGAAACCATCATTTACAGACAAAGCATTATGAAATCATTTACTTACTGTTTGATGCAGCTGCTGTCAGATCCAATACAGTCGACTGCTCAATCGGTCAACAAAAGTTTCTTAGCGAAGTCTCCATCACACTCGGCCTCGTTTACAAAACAATTTGCAGTCAAATGCTCCGAACAAACATATAATCCTCCAAATCGATCCGGAGGACGCCATTATAAACCATCCACTTGTTTCTGAAGCTGGGATCCTTCTGAAGTCTGTACAGAGACTCAAACCAGCTGTTTAAACGGCGAATGTTCTTTCACTCTGACATTTGTCGACAGACTCAAGCATGTGGATGTCAGAAACTGAACACACATCTGTATACTGTGTCAGCGTAGACAGCATCAGTGATTTATAATGGCTTCTGTTTGCTTTTGACGCGACACTCACATCCAGTGTAGGCAAATGTTTTGAGACTCTTAAGAGACTGAACATCAGTGGGCGGGGCCTATGGTACTAGTGGGCGGGGCCTATGGTGCAATGATGTATAACTGTTCGTCGATGTCTTGCTCTGGAGGCAGTCATATGCAAATGTATTTGCCCATGTGACATCACAAATCTCACAAATTCCAAACGAGCCATTTTTGGAGCTTGGTTGACGGTGCTGAATGATATTTTTTTGACTGTTCTAAAGCAAAAAAATACCTTTTATATGTTTGCAGAAATTTAGTAAACATGCTAAGTTCACATACTTGTCCGCCAAAAACAATTCTACAGCCAGTTATTCTACTTCCGTGTCCAAATGTCTGGTTTTATTTTGGTCTGTGTGACCCTGCCCACTGCTAATTTACCCCTGCGCACGTCTACAGTGCGTTACGGCTCCGGCGAGGTTTTGTTCTGTCCTCTACGCGGTGTCAACTCACACCTAGTAGCATTTCTGGATTCGCAAGACCACGGAGATTTGCCTGTCCGATGTTGTTTTCCTTGATTTTTCGTGTTTTTATTGGCTAAATGGTTATATTTTGACCAGTTTAATTGTGTTTATTGCTATGTCATATTTTGTTTTGCTGTAGCCTACAGACGAAGTTAATACACTTAAAAGTCCAGTTATGGACGACAAGGATAAAAGATTTTCAAGTTTTTCAACTTCAAAGCTCTTGTTGTCATTTTCTGGCCTCCTAGTGATGTGAAATATGATTGGGAGTCTACACAGGGTGATTATTTTGACTTTATTTTGCATTTGAATTGTGCGGCTTGGACGTGGTGTCTGTCAAAAATAGACTTGACGGCTATTTTTAGCATAGCGGCGCTGCGAGCCGCTTCTGAAACGTGCAATGGCAGGGCTGGTGTAAACACAAGCATTGACTAGAGTGGCTGCGATCGACTCCGGTGGCCGCGTTGGAGCCGTAACGTGCTGCAGACGTGTACGGTGTAAATAAGGGGTTACCCAATAGAATTTCAACACCTGGGTTGCCAGTTGGTGGAAAACACAGCAAACTGCACCCATGGACGCAAGCAAATGAACTGGGTCAGTGATCACAGACTCTACCCAACATAAAAAGCCTCGGCATCCATCTAAAAATCTCAATGAAGCATATTAAAACAATATTAAAATTCCTGTTGCGTGTCCTCAATCTGGCAACCCGCGTGAGCGTCGAGTCTGAGGAGGAGAGGGCAGGGCAAACAACTCTCTCCAATATTTTGAATTTGGACTGCAGTACCTATTTCAACCACTAGCTGTCAATATTACATACTGCACCTTTAAATAAATGCCTTGTTTATAACGATGAGGATGTTTTAATGGTACAGAGACCTCCTTATATCAAATTTGATTTCTCATGTCATGACTTCTTTAAGACAATTGGTCTAGTTCCTCATAACTTCATCAGCATTGATACTTGGCTCAATAATGCAGTAATGACTCTAGACCGAGGATTTATTTTGTAAAAGCTGCAAGATTAACATTTTATTTAAATAAATCCCTATTTTTTTTAAATCCAAGTCATTTCTTTTATGGAGGAATGCGTTTCTGCTCTGTTCGCTGATATCCGTGAGCTTTACCGCCTGAATTAATGAGGGTCTTCTTCACTGTGAAGACGGAAAGGAAGGAATCTGCTGTTTTTAGATATATTCTTAGTCATTGATGTGACCTCTGGAGTTGTTTTTAATGTGGCCTTTTCTTGTGTTGGTATAAACAGATCCAGCACATCAAGACAGGCTCAAATTAACCATGTCTGCACGTACAGCATGCACACGTTTGACATGGTGTCCATGGCAACGTTAATGTGAAAAATACTGCTGTTTTTAATGCTCTAGACTGTCCTTGGCTCTTCGCCGTCCTCTGTCATCCGAGGGCATTTTCACCTGGAATTCTTTTCCTCGCGCACACACAGGTATAATAATCTCTACTGTGGTCGCAGCGCTGATCAGTGGAGTTGAATACTCGCGTAAAGAAGCCAGAGTCCATTTGTCTTCATAGTATGGTTAATTACTCAAGGTTCAGGTGTGTGTCAGAGAGGTCACAGGAACAGCACAGCGTCATCTCTAACATGATGAACACACACTGAACCTGACACAAACACACCTGCACTGAGTGAAAATGAGTTTCATTCATAAAAAATGTAAACCATCTCTTCAGTTTTAAGTTCAGGAGGCCAGTTTCTTATTTAAAGGATTAGTTCACTTTCAAATTAAAATTTCCTGATAATTTACACCTCTATGTAATCCAAGATGTTCATGTCTTTCTTTCTTCAGTCGAAAAAGAAATGAAGGTTTTTGAGGAAAACATTCCAGGATTTTTCTCCATATAGTGGACTTCACTGGGGTTCAACGGGTTGAAGGTCCAAATGTCAGTTTCAGTGCAGCTTCAAAGAGCTCTACATGATCCCAGACGAGGAATAAGAGTCTTATCTAGAGAAACCATCACACAAATTTAAAAATTTTATAAGTTTTAACCATAAATCCTCATCTTGAACTAGCTCTCTTCTTCTTCACTATTAGAATTCCAGTAGTGTAGACCCTGCTAAGTATATTACTGCCCTCCACAGGTCAAAGTTTGAACTAATTTGTCATATACAATATGCTAGTGCAAGTATTTAACAATTAGTTCAAATTTTGACCTGTGGAGGGCAGTAATACACAGGAAATTTTAATTTGAAAGTGAACTAATCCTTTAAATATTTTTGAGTTCTCCGTTTCAGTGTAGTTCCTGATTATTTGACGCTTCATTCATGTCTTCTCAAAGAAGCGGTGAAGATCAAACTCAAAAGAATCCATCAGTGGCCAGTCGTGACATATGTCGCTTTCGGACGTTTGCATGTTTGGTCTTCCCCACCAGCGAGTGTGGGCTGATCCTACACACACACAACACACACACACACACACACACACACACCCCCTCTAGCTGTGTGATGTGACGTGTTCTTCCCTCTTTATCTGGCAGCAGTGTGAAGCAGTCACCTCCTGTCATCAACACCATCAGACTGACAGCAAGAGTGTGTGTGCAAACAGCGTTATCCCGCCTCGTTCCTGTTACGATAGGAGCCCACACGCTCACACTGTTTTTTTCACTGCTTCCCATGCTCCCTATCCAGACTTTTCTCTTCATACACACACACATACACACGTGTTGGATTTCCATGTTTTATGAGGACTTCCCATAGACGTAATGATTTTTACACTGTAGAAAGTGTTTATTCTCTAACATACCCCTAAACCTACCCATCACAGGAAACGCTCTCTCACACACACACACACACACACACACACACACACACACACACAAATAATCTCTCTCGCCTCCTTTTTTATCTTTTCCCTCATTTATATGTATGTTGTAGTCTGGAACACGTGTGGTTTGTTTATAACGGAAATCTCACTCCCCCTCTCCCGCTTCGACTTATGCAGTGCTTTCTCTATCTTTTCCGTGCGCGCTCGCACACGGATCTGAGGACGAGGGGGTTAAAACCAAGCGGATTACAAAGCCAGTTTAATCTGGCTAAGGCACAGAGGGAGTTTTCTCTCTCTTTCGCTGTCCCCCCTTCTATCTCTCCCTCTTTCTCCTCTGATGGTGACAGAAAAGGTGACTGAGGAGCAGAGGCTCTGATAGGCTCAATTACGGCACAGATGAGCCGGCCATACACAAGCAAAAGTCATCCATTATCTCGCACAAGACCTCCCAGCCCCTGCATTAATGCGCTCACTTCATATTCACGCGGGAGTTATTGCTTCGGACTTGCGAAAGGCAAATGGAGTGAGTTGGCAGAGCTGCTTTACCTCAGCGCTGAACACCTGAGGGGCGCAAATGACTGTTTGAGGTATCACGGTTTATGTAATGGAAGTCTAAATGATAGTCTGGAGTCGGCGGACAAAGACATCTGTTATTTTACCTCAGGCCAGACCGCCTCCTCCTCCTCCTCCTCTGTTCTCGTTCCGTGTGTTTCAGAGTTTAAAGTGACATCTCTCATGTCCTGTTATGACATATCGCCCCCTTAAGCCAGAGCAGGAAACCCCCTTTTTGTTCTCGCGACTGACTTTTGTTAGCTACTGGAAACAGACGCATTGAACTTCTGCACAAGTTTACAGGCGTAATGGGGGTTCAAGCCAATTAAACCGTGCCGTTTGACAGCATGACAGCATTTGATATGTGATCTGGCTGGATTGGAGCGCCGACGATACTTCCTTCTTCCTTCTCTAGCATGTTTTGCTGTCTCATTTCTCATCCGTCATCCATAGCAAAGGATTTTCTCACTAATGGTCGACGCTAATTGACCAGCCGATTTACTAAATTGCTGTGCTAGTCTCTTGTATCACTCTACAGTCTTTTTATTCTTAGACAATAAAAGCTCAATATTAATATTTAATGTCCTATTATTTATTTATTTGATAAGTAGGTGTGATATAAGCAGCATAATGTTCAGTCAGCAGATCATTTTCTTAAAATAAACACGTTAAGGGTGGTGATCATCCTACTGAGTTTATTTTGTGAAAATAATCAGTGTTATCATTGCATTAACATATTGGGGATGCATGATATACCATATCAGTATCGGCCGATATATGTTCATTTTTAATGTTATAGTTGTTGACCTGATAAGAAAATTTGGCCGATTATATTAAAGCCGATAAATAATGGATTATTTCCTTCAGATGCTCACTGTCCACCATTATGATTTTGAATTGCTTGAAATATGATTGAAATCACTTCAAAATGAAAATACAGTTCAGTACAACGTACAGCACAAGTCTGTCATATAGACTACATAATATTATAATGAGAACATTATCATTGTGTGATTGGGACATGGATTTTAATGGTGAGACTTTTGTTTTTGTAATCAGGCTCTAAAAAATTATAGAAAATTTTTTATTTAGATTTATCGGGCAATATATCGGTTATCGGCTTTCAAATATAAGGAATTATCGGTTATCGGTTATCGGTATCGGCCAACATTTGAGACTTGTTTTTGTAATCAGGCTCTAAAAACTTGCATTAAAATTTGGATTTAGATTTATCGGCCAATATATCCATTATCGGCTTTCAAAATTAAAGAATTATCTGTTATCGGTATTGGCCAAGATTTGAGACTTTTGTTTTTGTAATCAGGCTCTCAAAAATTATATAAAAATTTATATGTAGATTTATCGGCCAATATATCGGTTATCGGCTTTCAAATATAAAGAATTATCGGTTATCGGTTATCGGTATCGGCCAACATTTGAGACATGTTTTTGTAATCAGGCTCTAAAAACTTGCATAAAATTTGGATTTAGATTTATCGGCCAATATATCCATTATCGGCTTTCAAAAACAAAGAATTATCGGTTATCGGTATCGGCCAAAATTTACATAATGGTGCATATATATATATATATATATAACACAATTATTTTAGTTCTATAATTTTACTTACAACACTTATTTAATTAAGACTTACTTTACTCAATATTTACTCCAGGTTACTGAAATATCAACCAACCGGACACTGTTTTCAGCCGAAGTCCATAAGCTCAGTTTAGCCAAATATCAGCTATACTCATTTTGAGTTCTCTCTCCTGCACTGTTTCTTCTTTCCCTCTCACTCTTTCTCTTTTTTTCCACACACTCTTTCTATTTTTTCTCACTCTTTTATCCCTCTATTTCCCCCCTCTGCCTTCTTGCCTGGGGGACGGAGAGCAGACAGGACCCGTCTCCATGGCAACAGCTTCTGCAAGCTGCTGACACCCATCCCCTATTGGCAGGGGGGGGGGTTCAAAAGGGGGGAGGGAGAAACCGTAGAGGGAAGGGTAGGAGCGAGCAACACTGTTCCTTCTCTTGGGACTCGGCGGCCTGTGCGTTCACTCACAGAATTAGCATGGAGGAGGAGGGGGGAGGGGGAGCTTGGAATTTTCTGAGGTGTGTGTGTGTGTGAGTGTGTGTGAGTGTGTGTGAGTGTGTGTTAGGGTGTATGACTCTCCCCAGGGTCTTAAAGTCTCTGATTCTAGGTCAGTCTGTTGCCTGGAGGTTTGCACTGTCATTGTTCGTATTATATTGTGTTTATTATTTTTAAGTCACCATGACCGTTTTAAAAATATACCATGGTAAGCATCGTTTCTGCCAAATGTTATTGTTGTTATGATTTAAACTTAGGAGAGAAAGATTATTAATCTATAATATAATATAATATAATATGAAAAAATATATGAAACTGTCAATCACCAGTTGTCTGGTAACATTTTTATAAATTCTGACAATACAGTGTTCTGAGACAGTTGCATCATCACAAAACTTTAAGTCTTGCCAATTTAAACGTTCAAGCGTGGTACTAGAAAAGCCGCATTTCAGACAGCGTGTTAATACTGGATTAAGCTTCGTTTAATGTCTTCTTGCACTTAAATGGACAAATTCATACAAAACTATGTCAAAAAATGCCCTTTTCTACTAAATATAGTCAGTTATGGGAACGTAAGCACTAAGTAGTTGAGAAAGATAACGTGTATCATTATATAGGGTCTTAAAGTGACAGCAGCCTAATAATCCTGCTGCCGTCTGTGTTTTTAATGTTAATCAAACAACAACTTTACTTACTTTATTACATTTCTGTATCTGAAAAGTGAATTTTTACTGGTATCTAACATTTTTAATTTTTACAAAAATGGTTTTATGGCCGGAAAAAAATATTTATGATATTTTATTATAAAATATATATATAAATATTTATTTAAATATTTATGTATTGGTTTCACCGACCGTTGGCAGGTGTGGCAAAAAAGGTTAGTTTCAGGCCCTGGATATACTACTGTTCAAAAGGCTCTTGTGCTCACAGAGGATGTATTTATTTGATAAAAATACAGTCAAAACAACAACGTTGTGAAATATTATTACAATTTAAACATGATCCTTCAGAAATCATTCTAAAATGCTGATTTGCTGCTCAAGACACATTTCTTATTATCGATGTTGAAAATAGTGCTGCTTTTTGTGATTTTTGTGGAAAACACTGGTTTTCCATGATGATTCTCAAGAACATGCTTTTATAATGGCATTTAGATGTTTCACAAAATAGATTTTTTTTTTGTATGTTGTATAGAAAATATGCAGTTAAAATGATTTGTAGCTTTGGGGATCTAGCAACCGTACTCCATAACAGCAGACATCAGCGCAGACATGATTACAGATGACATGGAAGTTCTTCTAAACGTTCCCCATGTGTGCGTGCATGAGCTTCACCAAATCAGATCCAGAAGTTGGATGGGAGAAGGAGCGCTGATGGGAGGGGAGGGGTTAAACATCTAAAGGAAAACAAAGATCACTGTAAATGTATAGTTAATGCCTAACACACCCTACAACACACTTTTGCCTCTCGTTGCGTAACGCTGTCTCACACGCACCAGCACAGAGGAGAGAGAGAGAGAGAGAGGGATGAAATTCCATGACATTGAGGGAGTGATAAAGCTGTATGTGCTGTGCTGTGTGGCATGGCCTGCAGGGATATTTTGAGGTGTGTTGTTATTTATTCATGGAGACGCTGGTGCAGGTTGCCCCAATGACATGCAAGTGCCTGTTCGCAGGCTGCCAGCTGCCGAGAGGAACCCTGACAACTTCATCTGCAGTCTCGCATCAGGGCCAAAGAACATTTTAATGCCAGGCGGTTCTTCTTAAAGTATTAGTGCTTGATTTTTGTTGAAGAATTTATGGGATTGCTCACCCTCATGTAGCTCCAAACCTGTATGGGGTTTTCTTCTTCTGTGAAGCACAAAAGATTAGGGCTGTGTGATTAATCGTAATTGATTTTTTATTTTGATTTTGGCTTCCAACGATTATGAAAACAATATAATTGAGGTAAAACGATTATTGTGCCGCATTCCCTCCAGCGCAGCTTCCTTTTCTTCACAGCGGTGCCCTTTCATTCCTTCCTAAAAGCCCAAACTAAACATCCAAATCAGCTGAATAAGTGAGTGTTGTAAAATGCAGTCTACTGTTGCTAAACTGCAGGAATGTTTAAAATTAAACACTGTTATTAAAAGCGAAAAAGAGACTCTGTTCGCCATGCGGCTTTCTGTGTGCGCTCCAGAGTTGGGCTTCGGATACGCGCCTAAACGTGTACACGCAAAACTGCCAAAATGCCTTTTTGGAGAGTATTCACTTGGGTTTGTCTTAAATGTATCAGTATATTGGATCCGTGCATCTCTTAAAGTGACAGCAGCCTAATAAACCTGCTGTTTGTCATTAATGATAATCAAATAACAGAGAAAATCACTTGCTGATCTTGACTGAATAACTTAAGTAGCTTTAATAAAGGGTTTCATCTATATTTAATGTGTACAGTAAGACTTTGCAGTGTTATTTTACATTTAATTATTTATTTTTTCTTGTTGTAGGCTGTTACTAATCTGAATACCACTATTGGTAGGGTGAATTCAGGTTGATTTTGACACTTTTTCCAAATCATTTCAATGCAAAAAGTGTCCCATTCACCCTGAATTAACCCTACATCTTCCTGAAAAACTTAAAACACTGTTCATTTAAGTTGTGTTTTCGTTCTGTTGTATTTATTTGTCTGTTTTGTTTGTAATTCTTTGTTGTTGTTGTATTGACGACTGTTTATTTGTCTTATGTAATTATTTTGAGGACCATTACATTAATTAACCTAGTATTAGTGTTTGCTGAAGTATTGATAATTGTGAAATTTCACTGATATTTATAATTATTAATATGAGTAATCATGTTAAATAATCATGATATCAATATTGACCGTGATTATGATTTTTGCCATAATCGAGCAGCCCTACACAAGATGAGAAAGTGAAAGTCAATGGCGTCCAAAACAACTGTATGAACAAACAATTCATAATATATTCTTTTAGGTTCCACAGAAGAAAGAAAGCCGTACAGGTTTGGATCAACATGAGTGTGAGTGAATGATGACAGGATTTGTTGTTGGATGAACTGGTGATTAATTCAGTTTATTTAGCAATATAATTGATTATATTACGTGATTTCATTTATTTACAGATTCAACATGAAATTAAAATCTCCATAAGGCAGGGAAGTGTATTTGCTGCACACACAGAGCGCCCCCTGTTGCTGTTAGCGCTGTATTACATGCAGGCGTTTTAATAGACCACCAGTGTGATCAGTAAGGCTTGAGATGTTTGTGTCCGCTGCCCTGTCAGCCCATCCTCTGGCTTTCCACTGGATTAAGAGATGTTGTGAGCGGTTGTTTATCTGACCTGTGCTCGCACCCTGCTGAGGACTTCAGTGGAGAGTTTGCTCGGAGCACACGGAAGGATCCACACCAAAACCAGTCGCTCGAAATGTGTGCTTGTCCAAATTATTTTAGTCATAGAGAGGTCAATGAAGTTCAAGCAAGATGAGGTGACAAAACCGAGTTTAGCAGTCTCATCCTAAAGTGTCAGTTTTATAAGCGTCATGTTTTGTTCTTTTCTGTCCCTCTCACAGTGATAGTCAGATCTTGGTTTAGTATGGCAGAGGGTGTCACCATACCAACATTCAGCAGTCAATTCAAACACCTGTGAAATGAAATGATACGATTGAAAACACTCATTTATTTCATTATGGAAGTTATACACATTAAAAGATTCAGTGACATGTAGCCTTCAAGTGTTTCTCAGTTAATTAGATATTTCTTCACGATTTTCAATTAGTCAAGTGAAGATATTATGAGCAGTCGAGTAGTTTTTTTGCCACTGTTGTTTATCAAGATAAATTGCATGAGCAGATCTATTACATAACAAAATGCACAAATCCAATAAAAAAGATAAATCATATTTTATGTAAATTTGTGCTGTTTGTTCCCTTTTTAATTTGTTTTAATTTAAACTAAATTCTATCTACTTGGGTAATGAAGCATCAGAACTTTTAAAATCGCTGTGGTAAATTTGTACACTGAATGGCTTTTATTTATAAATAAGTTATTAAAGGGATCTATTATGCTCCTTTCACAAGATGTAATATCAGTCTCTGGTGTCTCCAGAATGTGTCTGTGAAGTTTCAGCTCAAAATCCCCCACAGATCATTTATTATAGCTTGTCAAATTTGCCCCTATTTGGGTGAGAGCAAAAACACACCGTTTTTGTGTGTGTCCCTTTAAATGCAAATGAGCTGCTGCTCCCGCCCCCTTTCCAGAAGAGGCGGAGCTTTAACAGCTCAACAACAACAAAGCTGGAGAATCTCACGCAGCCAAAATGACAAAAGTGTTCAGCCTTACATTGTTCAAACCGGAGTCGACACTGATGGAGAGACTCAGGAAGAAGTTACAACTTTTAGACGTTTCTGAATGGTTAGTGGATAAATTCATGTAGCTGCTGTGGAGTTGATAATAATTAGGGCTGCACAATTTATCGCAATTTTATCGCACGCGATTTGGCAAAAGCTGCGATTATTTTATGCGCAGCTTGTCAGAGCTGTACGGCTCTGTGATCAGTAGTAAATGTTTCTTTATCTGAAAGCCAGAGGGCGCTCTTGTGCAGAAACTGCAAATATGCCCTGCTGCCGAAGTAGAACATGCGTCATTCCAGGAAATCCCATACTATCGCTGTAGCTGAATAAACAGAAGATTGAAATGTTTTGATGGATTAAACATGACTGAAACGTTTTGATAATGAACACACGACTGCCTTATTCTGTGTAAGAAGCCACATCATCTCACAGAAGGATGCTCAACTGTCGTTATGAAGTGAGTTTGGAGTAAAAACATGTTATTAAATGTTGTCTTTTGTTGGACAAGATGTTAAAGGTCCCGTTTTTCGTGTTTTTTTTTAAGCTTTGATTGTGTTTATAGTGTGCAATATAACATGTATTCATGTTTCGCGTGTAAAAAAACACAGTATTTTTCACATAATTTACTTATCTGTATACCGCTGTTTCCACTGTCATAAAAACGGGCTGATGACTTCCTTGTTCTATGAAGTCCCTCCTTCAGAAATACGTAACGAGTTCTGATTGTGCCAGCGGTTCCTGTGTTGTGATTCGTCAGCTCTGAGCGCACCGTGCCCGGAAAGGTCACGCCTCTTACCATAACGTGGAGATGCACGCGCTCAGTGTTATTGTAAACATGTCTTTAATTTTACCCTATCAATTTGAGCCGGAATCAGACCCGGTGATTGGACTGCGGGATGAAAATAACAGCGTTTCGACGACATGGCGACAAACACACTCTACAAACGCAACTCTTGTGTATTCCTGTGGGCGGAGGTTAGTCAAAAAACTGTTTTAGTGACGTCATTAAAGAAGGAAGTAGAAGGATGTAGTCCAAACTGGCCGTTCGATGTAGGCGACTTCTGTTAAATAAAATATCTCGCTTGGCATTGAACTTTGAGCTTTAAAATTTTACAGATTTTATTTATACTCTAACAACAACATTACACACTAACTAAAGTTTGAAACATGGGATCACGAAGAACGGGACCTTTAATAAATGCTTCTCATGTCTGGAAAGATGTTTTGACACGTGTTGTTTTTTCAAACACATTATAAGCGATTCAAACTCTCAGTGCTTTCAGATGGATTAGCATTTGGAGCCATAGGTCATTGACAAGCCGCGCATAAAAAAATAATCGCTGCTTTGCGATTTCATAATCGCACTAAGCCAAATCGTTAATCGTTTTTTTTCTAATCGTCCGATTAATCGTGCAGCCCTAATAATAATATTATAATAAGATCCCCTACCTACGTCACTAGGGGAGCGAAATCTGAGCAGCTTGTAAGCAGAGAAAGGCTCACCAAATCAAAGTTACTGGGTTGTTCTTTTTCACATTTTCTGTGTTGGTAGATGCACCGATAAGAGCACTTAAACACAGAAAAAGTCAGATTTTCATGATATGTCCTCTTTAAGTTGTCAATGCTGGCAAATGACCATGATATAAGTGGGATAATGGCTAGCTGTGCATTAAATGATTTAGTTGTAAAGAACCACTCGACGCAAAGCGAAGGATTATCCCTTACATAAACTCACTGGAATGTATGTGGAGCCACCAGTGTTACTGTACATAACATGCCTTATTTCACTCCTTGTATCTTTTAGCTGGGCCATTGCCTGTAACTCTCCCCTCGTCTACGGGTTTAAAAGTGCACTGCCTTATTTTGCATTGCGGATTTTCCGCGGGCCAAAAGGTGCGCTCCGAGGTGCCATCGACCCCCTCTTACCCGGGTCACGGAGGAATAAGACACTGTGAGCGCAAACCAGAAACTCCTCGGTGCTGTTCTCCGTCCCTCTCCTGTTTCTCTTCTGCATAACTGCTTCCCTCCCCACCCCTCCCTCCCTCTCAGTGCCTAATTAATGGCATTAATTATCTCCAATTAGCAGTGTGGTCTTGGCAGCCGTTTCTGTCCCCTCATTTCTTTTGTTTCACAGAGGTCTGTGACATAGTATTCTCCCTGTGGGGCTGTCACCGGCCTAATGAAAGGCTACAAGGCCTGGCTTTCACCTCTCTCTCTCTCTCTCTTGTTCTGTTAGAGCACTTCAGCACGTTAGCCTCATTAGCAGTAGTTCACGGCGCCGGAGTTAAGTTTGCCGAGACGGAATCTGCTGTGTGTTTTCCCATACAGGTGTTTGTCTCCGTGTCTTATCTGTGGAAGGTGATAGCGAGTGGGTCAGCGCTCTCTGCCATGTGAGGCTCGTGTGAACGAACGGACATGCTCGGGGACATTAGTGTGTTTGCGTTCAAACCGTTTCCAGGCCGCAGGTCTGAACTGAACATGATTCCCAGATGAACGTGCTTTGGCTTCAGCTTTGGTTAAGCTGCTGACACTAGTCCAATTATCACGTTAGCAACTGTTTTAGAGAAGATCGTCAGTATGGGATGAATGTGCTTCCATCCGATTGCATTTGTATTGACGGAAGTGGATGAGAATGCTGTCTCTCTTGAAGGATGTCCACAAGCTCTGGGAATTTAGGAGGTTTTGAGGTTCTGGTTCCTCTGTGCTCGGAGCAGCGACTTTCACTTCACTTTCCTTCACAGCTTCTTACACACGCACATCTCCCGTTCGGTTAACGACGCATCTGTCCTCAGCTTGATTATGCATGCAGGTCTCTCCAGCTAATCTTTATAGACTCAACTCCAGCTGCACAGGAGAGTACAAGAGAGATGGGAGCGTGAATGAGAGAAAAGCAAGGATATGGAAGCCACCGGAGAGAATGCCGTCAGGAGAGAGTTGGAGAGGAGGAGATGTGCAGAGGTTAAGGATGCTGGACCGAGCTGAAGGGTCTGATCCTCGCTTCCCACTTTGCTCTTTGCCTGCTGAATCATTTTCAATGACCTGCACAGCTGCTTGGAGGTCCGTTCGTCAAAGAAGAGTGTGTTTACAGGAGCCAGGCATTCAGGGATGCCACAGGTCTCGCTACTTGGTCCGATAATGTTAAAGTTTTAATTAACTGAATTTCAGATTGAAATGTAAATGACTGAGAGAAACAGCCTTGGTGGTGTTTTATCAAGCATAGATTCTTAAGAGCTGTTTGTTTGTGAGTGGGAGTGTGTAGGAACTGCTTTCAAAGATGTAATACCAAAAAACGAGATCAAAAATCATAAACCGTAATGGTATAATTACCTTTCATTCTTTCTTATTTGTGGAAAGATACGGCAGCTCCATCATTTCTGGACAGTACCATGATCATAATTCTAATATATAGATATGCCCCTTCCCTATTTACAATATTGTTGTATTTTGCCGTATTGTCCAAAATGAAAATTTTAAAGTTCTCATATGAACATTTTTGGGAAAAAGGAGCGATGGACCACCAATCCAAGCAAGAATGTGAGAAAGATAAATGGATGGATAGATAGATCAAATAAATAAATAAAATATATCTGTTTTTATTTTTATTTAAAGGGGTGGTTCACTTTTTTAACTTTAGTTAGTGTGTAATGTTGCTGTTTGATTATAAACAACATCTGCAAAGTTACGACGCTCAAAGTTCAATGCAAAGAGAGATATTTTCTTTTACAGAAATCGCTTATTAAGGACTACAACGAGCTTCTTCCCAGGTTAGTGACATCACAAACCCTACAATTTACATAAACCCCGCCCCCGAGAACACACAACAAAGGGGGCGGGGCCATGTTGGGCTGCTTTAGAGAAGAGGAAGAGTTGTTGTAGTAGAGTGTTGTTGACATGCCGTCATTTTACGCCGGACTGCTTCACAAACGAGGGTCAATTCAACACAAAAGATGAACATGACGGCACATGCTAGTGGATGAGTTGAATCAACTCCACAGCAACTACATCAATTTATCCACTAACCATTCAGAAACGTCTAAAAGTTGTAACTTCTTCCTGAGTCTCTCCATCAGTGTCGACTCCGGTTTGAACAATGTAAGGCTGAACACCGTTACTGACAATCCTCATTTTGGCTGTGAGATTCTCCAGCTTTGTTGTTGTTGAGCTGTTAAAAAGCAGCAGCTCATTTGCATTTAAAGGGACACACACAGTGTGTTTTTGCTCACAAACAAATAGGGGCAAATTTAACAAGCTATAATAAATGATCTGTGGGGACACATTCTGGAGACACCAGAGACTTATATTACATCTTGTGAAAGGGGCATTTTAGGTCCCCTTTAAACAAATGCTTAGTAATTATTTTTATTCTTTCGCACCCTGTTAAGGTCAGGTATATGAATATGGTAGTCACACAGTTGTATACCGTGGTAAACCACAGCACTTTCAGAGAGCCACATGTGTCTATTAGCTCTGTGAACTGGGTGTCGTATATTAGTTTTGCAACTGGTGTTGAGACGTAAACCCCAAGTGTTTATGCGAGCATGCTCGAGTGTTTGTTTACTTGTGCAGCGGGTATTGAGTACCGTGCTGAAGCGTAATACCCGAGAGAGCGTGTGTGTGTGTGTGTGTGTGTGTATGTTTATGTTTACATGAGTACTGTTATTTAGCGGCTGGTGTAGAGGTGTGTATACCGAAATGAGCTGCTGTTTAATGGGTTGATGAGATGATGGCAGTAATCAGTGAGCAACGAGACGAGCGCTGAAAAGCTTGGTCCCTCCCTTCTCACATGCATACACACACACACACACGCACACATGCACACGCTCTCCCTACTGGCGGATGATTGACGGCCTGAGGGTTTTAATGGCACTGTAGAGGGAGAGCTGAGGTCGGAGTTGTCATGGCAACAAGACGAAGGAGGCCTCTTTCTCCCCCTCTTCCTCACTCTCTCTTTATGCACCTGAACAGAGCCGCATCTTACTCGCAGGACTTGACTCACACACACACACACACACACACACACACTGCAGTTCTGGTGTCCCTCCCCGCTGTCCGCAGTATACACAGTGCTTTGTGTGTGTTTAAGCGTGTGTGTGAAGCCATATCTAGCCACCGCAGTCTCTCTCTCTCTCTCCTCGTAAAAGAGCTGGAGCCCGAGCGCTAATACTCTCTGGTCGCCCCGGGTTACGGTTCACCACACGCCCCCTGCACTGCTGCGTTAGCTGGGATTGGTTGGGTTGGCGTGTGTGTGTGTGTGTATGTGTGGCTCGGGGTGATGCTGTATAACAGCTCTATAAGAGCCACAGATCTCAGGCGGATCAGGGAACCAGACCCTGTTCACAGACACTCGCCTCCCTTGAGTATTGGATCGGTACCAGCCGCCAGTATCACATGTGTGTGTGTGTGTGTGTGTGTGTGTGTTTACAGGGTTGAGCAAACTCAATCTCAGTCCTTCTTCCTGCCTCATGAGTGTGTTTGCGTCATAGCTTAAAAACGGGTAAAAAAATCAATTGGTTCACTCCGAGCAGAATGTTTCTGTTCATGTGTTCCTTCTGTAATGTTATTGTTTTAAAAACAGGTAGATTAGAAAAAATGAATAATTAATAACTACTTTTTTCCTATACTTCATACAAGAGCTTGAATAAACCTCATATCTCCTCAAAATGTCAGTAAACCTCACACAGAAGTCCTGCACGTCTTTGCTTGTTTGCAGTGCAATTAAGGAATAATTGATGACGGGCCGTTGAATTATGAGAAGAATAATGCACACCTGTGTTATTTTTCAATATTTGAAGTCAATTATTCTGCTTATACTACAGTCACCACACCTCAAAACATTGTTCAGATGTTTTATTTCAAGACATTTGGCAGGTTTTTGTCGTTAAAACACTTGTGTGGGACTAATTTCTTACATATCTCATCCCACATCTCCGTTGTAATGTAGTAATGGAGGCTTGAGCTTTGAATAATGCAGTTATTAGAGCGATTAAGTGTGTGTGAGTCTGTGCGTCTCTCAACTGTGTTCTACTAACAGCGAAACTGTAAGTTTATCTGCTTCAAAAACAGCAGCATTATTTCCTCGCTACTGAAAAATGTCATGTAGCTTTTAAGTTGTTAAACTATTTTACTGATGAATCGGGAGAAAGAGAGTAGACTGTGCTTTTTGTACATAATAAAACGCGATTTGGTGGCAAAAACATTAGTCATTTTTATCCTATTATTTACTATATTTATTTGCTTGGTCAGTGTCATTGTGGGTTTTGGTTCTTTAGTTGTAAGACCTGAAATCATTGGAGAAGTGATACGGAACTGTAATGCGGTCAAAACCTGCCTGGAACTACTTCCCTGAAAATAATTGCACACCTCAGAGCATTCGTCAACCAATCAGATTCAAGCATCCAACAGCCCCGTAGTACAAGGGTAAATGATGGTTCTTTGAATAAGTACAGCATTTTCTTGATTCAAAACTTGATGTGTGTAAAGGCTAATGTTTTTTGTTTTTAAGGAGTCGTGAAGAGTGTCTTTGCCGTCGAGTCATAGCCAACGCTTCATCTTTTATAACACAAGCTTTTGGCCAAATCAATTAAACGATAGGAAAAACTGAGCGCCCACATATAGCTACAATAACCAACATTTTATTGCATGCAAAGTGACACTTTCTGTTAACGGTCAACTCATGTGTTGAAATTTGAGTGATGATGTGAACGAATCAGCGAGTCACAGTTTAGAATTTATTGAAAAGGCCAGTTTTAACAAATTCAAAGTTTAAAGTCATGATGTTACAAAAGCATCATCAGATCTTTTCTTCTGTGCTGTGACATACCTCCAGGTGAAACAGATGTTTGAGAAAAGGAGAGCGGCTTCTTCCATCCATCAGTTGTTGACTGAAAGCAGGATCTGAATGTGAACTCGCAGTTGATTGTAAGCAGCGGACGGGTTTAAGCGGACTAAATGGTTGGAAAATCTTGGCATGTGTCACCTGAGAGAAGCTTGGCATTTTCACCAGCAGATCAAGCTATGACATTTGATTAAAAATCACAAGGTCAACAACAAATATTGTATGAAATTAAACTTATGCATGCATGAATTGTTCAGAATAAGATCAATAACATTCATTTAGAAAATAATTGAATTTTCATTTCATGCCGACTTTAACAAACAAATCAGCGAATTATTTCATTCAGTTTTGAATTAATTCATTGAAAAGGACAATTTGAACTAAATGAATCAGTCTCGCCAAATCTAATGACTCTTTCTCTACTGAAGTTTAAATGAATGTGTGAAACTAATGACACAGTCTTTATAAAACTTAATGGCCTAATAAAAGCACATTAAAATCATCATAATTTAAATTTAACTCTTATTTTATATCACCAGCAGCATAATGATTCTGAATACTGAATATATTGCAGGCACTCAAATGTTTAATTATTGAATCATAATTTTGAATCGATTCATTTAAATCGACTGTTAAAATGAGTTTAAATGCTTCATAGAAATGAATCGAACTCGCCGACTTTAAAAGTGTTTTTGCTGCTGAAGTTTATGACAGTCCTGGAGCTGCCATATTTGAAACTTCATTGACAAATAAAACACATTAAAGTCATCACAATATTGCCTGATCTGATATCACCAGTGAGTATTCAGTATATCAGCCAGCTCTAGTGTGTGATTGTGGAGTATATGGGAGGAGTCATGCGGGATAAGCTTCGCCCACCGACCCTACGGGTTCTGCGAGTGTGTGTGTGTGTGTGTGAGGTCAGGGGTGGCGTGGCTGTTTGTACGACGACTGTAGAGCGGTTCGAGTTACAGCAGGGGGAAGGGAGTGTGTGAGCCGACTGCCAGCTCCTGCTTTGTAATCCTCCCTCTCTTTCTCTTCTCCTACTTTCTCCTTTATCTTCCCCTCTTTCACTCCTTGTTTAGTCTCCTTTTCTCTCGTTTTCACTCACACATACACAATGTCTTCTCCCTGTCTGTGGTAGAACAGGGCAAACACACAAGCCCCCAGCACAGCAGACTGTTAAAGAGGTTTGAGAGGGAACGGGGCCAGCGGAGGAAAGGGGCCCCAGTCTCTGAGTGTTCCTCTGGCTCAGGAGATTCCACTCCAGGCTCCTCTCACTCTGTTTGCTTGTTTTATGCCTCTTTTACGAGGGGAAGTATGTACACAGATACACAAGAGCCGTGCTGTAGTGCAGCCGTTTTTTCTGATGCAAATAAGCGTCATGTTTTCAAGTGAGGGTTTACCGAGAGTGATCTTACTTGTGTATTAACTACACACTGATTCGTTATTCTGTGTTTTAGTGAGGCTGTACAGATAAAAGCTTTGTTTGCGTAATTAGACAAACTCTAACACACTTATATAAACATTTCATTTCTTTCCTACCATGTTTGGTTGTTTTGATATTATTGGCATCGGTGAATAATGCATTTGATATAAACATATAATACAGTTATATTGTGAAATATTATTGCAATTTAAATCAACTATTTTAGAATTAATATTTAATAAATATATAGTAAAGTGTAATTTATTCCTGTGATTTTCAGCATCATTACTCCAGTCTTCAGTGTCACATGATCCTTCAGAAAGCATCCTAATATGATGATTTGATGCTCAAGAAACATTTATGATTATTATCAATGTCGAAAAGAGTACATTTTTTTTTTCCAGAATTAAAAGTTCACAATAACAGCATTTATTTGAAATAGAATCTTTTGTAAATGTCTCTACGGTCACTTGATTTAATTTATTGGATCCTAGCTGAATGAAACTATTCAATTATTTAAAGAAATATTACAAATAATTATCAAATTTTATTTTTTTGTAAATATTATTTAAATTTAATTGAATTAAGGACATTTTTATATCATCAAAATTTTAACAGTTATAAAAAAAAGATAATTTCTGTAATGTGATTTACCAATTAAAACAATATTCCCTATCAAGATTGTTTTGTTTAAAACATTTTAATGGAAAATGGTGGGAAACATATGATGCCTAATCCGTGTTATGAAGTCTGCGGATTTCCCACGGAATTGGGCTACTTTAACAGTGTTGCCGCGGGTTGTTTTAAGAGACCCCAAATAACATAATATTTAGCCCCTGGAATGTTAATTTTACCTAGGGAACCCTGGCAAAAAATGCGTATTTTACCCCACGGGAAGCAATTTTTACTGGTGGAAATGCGATTGGGCTAGTTTTGAGTAGCAATTGGGTGGGTTTTGTTGTGAAAAGTAGTATTAGTGTAATATTAGTGTTGCATCAGGGTTGACTTATTCTATGGGCACATTTCAAACAGCGTTTTTGCACTCTTGAAGGGCACTTTGGGAAGGGGACGCCATTTGTAGTGGCGTTCCAAACGAAAGTGAACAACTGAATCCCTTCATGAAGGCCCTTCCACAAGTTCATTAGCGAAAGGAACATGCCATGGTCACTTCAAGGAAGTAAATTGTTTGCTTTAAGGTTTATTTTTGGTTTTTGCCTTTTATTAGGACAGGACAGTAGGTTGACAGGAAGCAAAGTTGGGGGAGAGAGGAGGGAAAGGTCAGTGCCGTGACTCGAACTCAGGACGCCTGAAGGGCAACTGCGCTATATCGGTGCTGCCCACGAGGCTATCGGCACGCCGACTCCAGGAAGTAATTTAATCATTTGACAAGTCCTCGTGATTCATTTTAAATCTAGATATGGCGGGAGACTTGGAGTTAACGTTTTGTTTTGTTAATGATGTATTACACACATTTTCGTCATGCATTTCATATTAAGTTAACGGCAATAATAAGATATCCCTGTTGTCGCTGCCTAGCTTCTGTTGTGGTAATGTTCCATGTGAAGCTGATGAGGAAATGATGTGTTCTTTCATTGCTCCCTTCGCCGAGTGCGTTCTGGCTTCATTATGACACACAAGTGCCCTGCTCCCTCCAAAGTGCCCACTTCAAGGGCTCTGCCCTTCAGAGAGAGTAGGGCATAGGGATGCTCACTTCCGATTGGATTTTTCCCTAAATCTCTATACTAACTGCTTCCCTCTTTCTGTTTCCCAGAGTGCAGCAGCAGCTCCCAGCCCTGTAATGGGCAACATGCCCCCCAACGATGGCATGCCAGGCGGACCCATGCCCCCTGGTTTCTTTCAGGTAAGCACAGCTGGTTTCATTCTCTTCCTCGCCTACTTTTCCATTCATCACCCTGTCACGCCTGCGCTTCATTCATTCATCCATTCATTCATTCATTCTCTCTCTGTCTGTGCATGTGGGCGGCTTGACAGCAGCCTGGAGCTCTGCTATCAGATCATTCCGAACTTTGCTTTTTTCCACACTGGAAAAAAAGTCCTCCACCGTTCAATGGTAAGATGGAGGTTTAGAGAGTTAAATGTTAGTGGAAATTAGCTTCATTTCTGGTTTTTTTGAGATCACCATGGATAAGATCCGGAGTTAGGATGTTTCTGATAATGAGTCAATGGAAACAGTTGCTGATGATCAATTATCTGTGTTACAAAACATATTTAACTGAATGTGAGAGAGAGACTGAATGGGATGCCCACTCTTCATGTGCTTCTCAATGTGTTTTTTCCTTTCCTTTCTTCTTCCCTGCAAAGATATTCCCTTCTCTTTCTTCATCATCCCTCCATCCATCTGCTTGCAGCTTTATTCATTCATACTGCAGGCTGTGTTGTGTTCATGCAGGTGTTATACTCTGTGTTTTTCTTTAGTGGACAGTTAGTTTTCTCTCTCTGATCAGTAGTTTGAGCCACTGAGTAAAAACAGATCAGTAATGCCTATACAACAACTTTGAGTTTAAACTGGATTGTTCTTGTTCTGAAGAAAACGTGACTGGTGTTCATCTATGAAAAACGGCTCTTTCGTCTATGAAACATTGCTGCCATGATGCTATTGGGGCTTCTTTGCAGTTGCTAAGGTGTTCAGAATGTTTTTAACAGTTGCTAGGTGGGTACTTGCTGGCACAAGTAAAAAAAAAACAAGTCTTTCTGATATTCTGTTCCCTTGATATATTCCCTCCTTCATTCCGTTTTTTTTTAATCGTCCGCCAGAAGAAAAGCCACTCAATTTGAGTTAGGATTCATGTCAGTAGTACAAACTGCAGAAAATTGTAATTGTTAGTAGGGATGCCGTGTTTCCCACAGGATTTTGTGAGATTGTGATGGATGGAACTTAGTCCCTCCACAAGAATATTTTGTACATTTTAAAGTTAAATTCATCAATCTGGTGCACTTTGAAAGTTCAAAATTAAGAGCTCCAACCCATGTTCAGTGTACGAATTTAACAAAGAAAAAAGTCTTGAATTGACTTGTACCTGAACTTTAAAGGGGACTCAACTCTCTTTTTAGATGTGATACTGTATAGTGTCTCAGTCCACATTACATTCACACTGCTTTTTTAGGAAGCTAATAATTAGGGATGCACCAATATGAACATTTTGGCAGATACTGATAACTCTTTATATTTGAAAGCCGATATAACCAATATGTTCGCCGATAAATCTAAATCTAATTTTAAATATAAGTTAAGAGCCTGATTAGAAAAACAAAAGTCTCACCATTAAAAGTCATGTCTCAAGCGCACAATTATAATGTTCTCATTATAATATTATGTAGTCTATATGACAGATTTGTGCTGTATGTTGTACTGAACTGTATTTTCCTTTTTGAAGTGATTGAAGTGATCATATTTTAAGCAATTCAAAACCATAATGGTGGACAGTGAGCATCTGAAGTGTCTCAGCTGAAGGAAATAATCCATTATTTATTGGCTTTAATATATCGGCCAAATTTTCTTATCAGGCCGATAACGATAACATTAAAAATGAACATATATCGGCCGATACTGATATGGTGGCTGATATCGTGCATCCCTAATAATAATAATAATAATAATTTTATATTATTATTATTATTATTATTATACCTATGAGAGTAACAGCCATATATTGTACAATACTTTTGTCCTAATTTCTATACTTGCAAGAAAATAAAGCCATATTGAGTTTTTGATTTTAGTTCGTTTACCAGATACTTTGCCAAAGCAATGGTGCAAAACACAATGTTAAAGACCTTTTATGTGAGAAGTTTAAATATACAGTATTGGTACATGTTATTGGCTAATAATAAAGTGTTTTATATTATTATTCATATTTAACGGATTGGCTGATTTTTTGGATGTTTTTTTTTTTGTCAAATAAATGTTAATAAAACATTGTATTAAATTGAAGTAATTGAAGTAAATCACTAATAAATTAATCTTAAGCAAATCTCAAAATGAATATCCATTTTCATGCTCTACTATATATATATGTATATGTGCGTGTATGTATATGTGTGTGTATGTATATGTATGTGTATGTATATATATGTGTGTGTGTGTATATATGTATATGTATGTATGTGTATATATATATATATATATATATATGTGTGTGTGTGTGTGTGTGTGTGTGTTTTATTTGTAATTATATCTGTATAGAATTTTAATATTGTCATTGCCACTTGTCAGTTATCGGCCATATAGTGACTTATTTGAATATCAGTTCATCCAGAACAGTTAGTGCTTTGTTCAGATCCCTGATCCTCGGTGTGAGCACTAGTAATGGTGGTGCTCGTTATGAAATACTCAAAATCCTCTTAATTTGCATCAAATTTTCCTCTACTTGTCCTGAGGTGGAGATGTGGATACATTTTGTCAGAGCTTTTTTCTGTTTATTCTCGTCTGTTTACAACACATACATGCACAGACACACATAGCCTCATAATCAAACATGCTTGTACACATCCACAGCCCTTCCCATGATGCAGCGGGGGTGCTGGAGCGTTTGCTCAGTGATGGACAGGCCTGGCATTTGGCAGAGCTAGTGATAAGGCAGAGTCGAGGGAGGAGACGCTTTCTACCGCTGTCTGGAATCTGTGCTGTATGGAGAGGGACGGGCTGGGAGAGCAATATAGGGGAAAGGTTTGAGGAGCAGGAGGGCACGGAGAGGTGCGGAGGAGATTTTTGGAGAAGCAGAGGAGTGCTATTTATATCAGATCAGCGCTGAGGGAGTGAGGGAAGAGGTGTGAGGTGTGTGTGTGTGTGTGTGCTTCTCAGATCTGTTTCTAAAGCATCAGTGAGAGAACAGGACTGTGGGTTTGGGTTCATTCATCTGTTTACTAGGAATTTTTGTTCAAACTAGATTATTTTTTTGTAATGCAGATGATACAGTAGCAGAGATTAGTATTTATACTATGGTATTTGTTGATTAAATAAAAAGTAGTGCTACAATCTAGGATTTTATGTCTCTAGTCGAGTTAGGCATCAAAACAATATAATGTACAATTTAAATCACTTTTACCAAAAAGTACCATGGTACTACTGTGATTATAAATTTTTTATTTTTTTTTGGATGTTTACCATAGTAATGTCATGTTTTTTTTAGTTATGTACCATGGAGTACATTGGAAAATCGTGAATCATTTAATATCTTTGTGTACATTGAAGTTTAAAAGTCTAAAAAGCCTTAAAAAATGTTTCTACTCTCGTTAAGTTTAAGAAATTAAAAAGATTTTATAATATATATATATATATATATATATATATATATATATTATATATATATATATATATAGATATATATATATATATATATATATATGTATATATATATATATATATATATATATATATATATATATATATATATGTGTGTATATATATGTATATGTGTGTGTGTGTATATATCAGAAAACTAGCATGGGTTTAAATTTTCATAATATTTTACAATATTTCTGTTTCCTACAGAATAAGTTTGTTTCCGCCATAAAATAAAAAAAGTAATTGCGACTTTTTAATCTCTCAATTCTGATTTTTGTTCTCGGAATTATGAGATATAAACTTGGAATTCTTTATAAAATACTTTATAACTCAAAAAAGTCAGAATTGCGACTCTATAGCTCGCAATTCTGACTTTATAAAACGCAATTCTGACTTTATATCTTGCGGTTGTGAGTTTAAATCTCGCAATTCTGAGAAAATAGTCAGAATTGTGACACAAAAAGTCAAAATTACCGTTTTTAAATTTTTTATTTAGTGTCGGAAACGAGCTTCCATAGTTTTTTTTTCGTATTGTTGATCAAATAAATACAATCTTGGTGAACACATTAAGACTTCTTTCAAAAAAATTAAAAAATCTTAAAACTTTTGAATTGTATGGAATGGATTTTTTTCTTTAAAATTTAGGTTATGCTATTAGCACAACAATTTAACTAAACTTACGTATTATAATAAATATTCTTAAATATTTCAAATCAATTAGAAATTGTTAGTTTCCAGGTGTAATTGAGATTTTCCATTTCTCAGGACTTTGAAACGTGGCGTAGAAAATTTGTAAACATAACAAGCCTTGATATTGTCTGCTTCCGATATCTTTCCCATCACACTGATTATGATAATAGAAAAACCGCACATATTTAGCAGTGTGATCACAAATACACCGCACACCCCTGCTTTCATTCTTTAGGAAGTCAGGTGGAGAGGAAGAGAAGTGAACGAGTGTTACTCGAGGACAAAGATTGTTCAGCGGAGGGAGCGGTGTGTGATGAGGTGTGATGAACAGTCGTGACCTCAGCGCTGCCATGAGTTAAAGAGGCCTTGAGCATCTCTAGACCCTCGAATCCTCCCTCAGACCCGCTCTGACACAGGCAGGTGGCCAGGGAAAACACGCATGCTCATGTGTTCCTGTTGTATCAGCGCATGGTTTCTGGGACAGTCAGTAGAGCAGCTCTCATGCCAGACCCCGCAGCGATCCACTCTCACAGGGAGGTCAGAGACGGGTCACGGCTGAATCAGAAACAAAATCTCCCAAAAACCAGCTCAAAAACTCCTGATGTGTTTATCTTGCACATAAGTCACGCATGCTTCTTTAAAACGAGTGCTTGTATCACTAAATTCATCGGTCACGAATGAAATTAAATGCCTTTTGGCCACTTTTATTTTACAGTAGAGAAAGGATAGAAATTATGAAGAAATTATAGTGAAAATGTATTGAAAAATGTGACCAGCATTTGTGTATAATAGAGGCATAGATTGCATAGATGCCGTATCGCACCGAATAGTTCTAGGAACTCGATTATAGGAACTAGTCAACAGGATAGTTCCCTGAGAACTCATTTCTCGCCCGGGACATGTTCCTGGTTGCATTTGCACCGGGAATAGAAACACTGACAGTTCCTATAGTGCTGCTTTAGACCCTACTCTGAAGTAGGAGCTAATTTAGTTCCCCCAAAAGGAGTTCCTAGAACTAAAATCGTTGCTGTGTAAACACGGAAAAATCCGGGTACTTCAGCCAGTAGTTCTAGGAACTATGAAAAGGATCCTCCAGTGCGAAAGCCCCTATTGATGCCACTTTATTTTTTAAAAAATATAAGTGTGAAGAGCATTTTAATGATCTGAAGAACTTTTTTTCACTATAAAGAACCTTTTTTTCCCATTAAAATAACCTTTTGAGCAATGGAAAGATTCCATGGATGATAAAGGTTCTTTGTAGAACCATTGATGCCAATAAATAACCTTTAATTTTAAGAGTATATGATCACATGTGTACTAACCGGCGAGCCACAGCTCCGTCTCTGAATGTGGTGGTGTTATTTCTGTTGACGTGGGTGGGTCAGTGTCGTACCCTGGGCAGATGTTGTTCTGCGGCTGTGGTGGTCATCAGCGTGGAGATTTTTCGGTCATGTTGGACGAATGGTTTCCTCAGCCCCTCTGAAGCCAGCAGGAGGGCTTGTCTGAGGTCTGAGCACTGGCCAGAGGTCAAGAGGCAGTAATCAGTATGGGTCACAACCACATACACACACTCTGTCCCTCAAAGTATTTTGCTTCCTTCGTTTTGCCACTAAACTTAAGAGCCGATCTGTTGACGTCAGTATTGTTTGAAATGATTAGCATAGAAATGAATGCATGTGATTGCTGTAATTTTTAAATCGAATAGAGATGTTCAGTGCTCAGACATATAAATGTTGTTGTGCTTCTGTGAGATAGATCCGAGAGGTTTGCTTTGTTAACACTGCCCCCGAGTGGTGGAGGAGAGCTATTGCAGCTGTCCTGCGGCCGTCATTCAGAGTGTATGAACACTGTCAAACTAACTGCCCCTTTAGGGCCTGAGAATGGAGATTGAAGGGCTCTCTGTTGATCTCTGCCAGTAAGTGGCAGGTTATTATCTTCTCAAAGGTGTCGAAAGTGATTTTTATATATCGCCGTTTTGAGATCCTTCCCCAATGAGGCAGAACTGCAGAGCGACTGCGATTGGCTGAACGCTCCTAATGTAGGTGCACAGGACCCATAATGCCATATGCTTCTCATTCGGGCTTGTTGTTCAGAGGGAGAGAGGAATAAAAGCTAATCTCCTTTGTTTTGTGTTAGTTATTAGTCACGATGTCTCATGTTCCTTCCAGAAGCATTCTGGACTGGAGCTCAATGGCCTGTTGATCATTAATGAACACTAATGGATGCTCTCTGCAGTAGTTATATAGAATGAGGGTTTATATGACACATTTAGCAGAAATACGTCCTCTGAATGTACATAAACGATGCTTCTTTATAAACTATTTTTGCATTTTCTGATGAATATATATACGTGGTGTTTGCAAAACTCTGCATCATGGTACAAGGGTGTTGCTATATGTTTATTTATTGGTATTGGTTAATATTGTATATGCAAATGTGCATGCTAATTTCCCCGTATTTTATATTTTACTAATAATTTAGTATTACTGTTGAATGTGACCTTTAGAAAACCTCAGAATTAATATATTTTACATTATGTTGTTGTCATGCCTAATTTTATTTTTATTTTATGAAGATTTCTGCCGATACCGATAACGGATAATTCTTTATATTTGAAAGCCAATAACCGATATATTGATTCTTTATATTTGAAAGCTGATAACATATTGGCCGATAAATCTAAATTGATATTTTTATATAATTTTTGAGAGCCTGAGTACAAAAACAAAAGTCTCAAATTTTGGCCGATACCGATAACCGATAATTCTTTATATTTGAAAGCCGATAACTGATATATTGGCTGATAAATCTAAATTGATATTTTTATATAATTTTTGAGAGCCTTAGTACAAAAACAAAAGTCTCAAATTTTAGCCGATACCGATAACTGATAATTCTTTATATTTGAAAGCCGATAACCGATATATTGGACGATAAATCTAAATTGATATTTTTATATAATTTTTGAGAGCCTGATTACAAAATCAAAAGTCTCAAATGTTAGCCGATACCGATAACCGATAATTCTTTATATTTGAAAGCCGATAACTGATATATTGGCCGATAAATCTAAATTGATATTTTTATATAATTTTTGAGAGCCTGATTACAAAAACAAGTCTCAAATTTTGGCTGATACCGATAACCGATAATTCTTTATATTTGAAAGCCGATAACCGATACATTTGCCGATAAATCTAAATTGATATTTTTATATAATTTTTGAGAGCCTGATTACAAAACAAGTCTCAAATTTTGGCCGATACCGATAACCGATAATTCTTTATATTTGAAAGCCGATAACCGATACATTTGCCGATAAATCTAAATCACAATTTTTATATAATTTTTGAGATTCTGATTACAAAATCAAAAGTCTCACCATTTAAATTCATGTTTTAAGCACACAATGATAATGTTCTCATTATAATATTATGTAGTCTATATGACAGACTTGTGCTGTATGTTGTACTGAACTGTATTTTCATTTTTGAAGTGATTTCAATCATATTTCAAGCAATTCAAAATCATAATCGTGGACAGTGTGCATCTGAAGTGTCTCAGCTGAAGGAAATAATCCATTATTTATCAGCTTTAATATATCGGCCAAATTGTGCCGATAACGATAACATTAAAAATGAACATATATCGGCCGATACCGATATGGTGGCCGATATATCGTGCATCCCTAATTTTTATTATTATTTGAATTTTATTTTTGACATAAAATGTTAACATCTGTGTGAAAATATTTTAAATATAATATATCGGCTATCATATGACAATAATTATCCACGTATCAATGTTTTGATATCGGTATACATCCATATTTGTAGTGATTTGGATCTTTTGATCCATTAAGTCAACATGAGCTGAATGTCCCACAATGCCTTGACTTGTTGTTGAGCTTGTATGGTTGGTGTTGAAATATGAATTTGAAGACTCGCTCATCACTTATACATCCGAAACACATTTTTCTTCAAGATG
The DNA here is from genome assembly GCA_028476615.1 of Culter alburnus. NCBI lineage: Eukaryota > Metazoa > Chordata > Actinopteri > Cypriniformes > Xenocyprididae > Culter > Culter alburnus. The sequence continues at coordinate 82,601 of JAOTNS010003973.1, read as the reverse complement.
ATGAAGTGGGTCTATAAAATCCTGCCATGATTTGTCGACAATTTTCTTCTTGAAATAACAGCTAGTTGTTTGATTCCCATAAACTGCCATTTTTCATTGAAATCCACACACTAGCTTTGGGTCTCCCAGCAGTATTTAGTGAGTTTGTGTCGTGTGTGTTTGTGCAAGGGCTTCGGCAGCAGCAGGCCTCACTGGAAGGCCGTCTGTGCATCTCTCATCTCCCTCTTCTCTCTTAAAGGGGCCTCCCGGCTCGCAGCCGTCACCACACGCACAGCCTCCCCCACACAATACCAGCAACCCCATGATGGGACCACACGGCCAGGTAAGACACACACACACACACACCGTGTCCTTGCTTACACCCTCGATATACACACACGCTCACACATGAGAACTGTTGGCGATGCTGGCATCCACTCACTTGGGCAAGATGAACGGTGTAAATTACATGGTTATTTATAATTCTAGTCCTCTTCTTGTAAACATTCACAGAAACACATGCTTCCATCCAAAGCTGCAGAATTACTGAACTGTCCTGTGACTTTAGTCAGGGTTGACGCTGTTTTTAAAGGGATAGTTCACTCGACTCGTTGTTCCAAACCAGTATGACTTCCTTTCTGTCTCATAAACGTGGACATTTTGAAGACTTTGCTGGAAAACATTTTCATACAACTACAATGAACGGAGACTGAATCTTTTAAGAAAGAAAGATCATACAAACAAACAAGCACCATAAAAGTATGACAAAAGTGATCCGTTTGACTCTAGTGCTATCTTTTAAGTCTTCTGAAGTTGTACGATAGATTTGTTTAAGGAAAAAAAGACCGCAATTAAGTTATTCACTGAAGCTCTTGAGATCTAGTGTCGTTCGTTAGAGATGTCTGATTTGTGAACAAAAGGTTCTTTTGAATCTGATTCAGATCTGGTCTCAATGATTCGTTCATGATCTGGACTGGAACAGCATTTATTTGAAAGTTTTGAATCTTTTGTAACATTCTAAATGTCTTTACTTGTACTTTTGATCAATTCCTTAACGAATATAAAAAAATCTTGAATGGTAGTGTATGTTTTATGGTGCTTTATATCCTTTTTGAAGCTTGAAAGCTTCAGTCCCTGTTCATTAAAATTGTATGGAAATGATCAGCCAGTATTCAGAACATCTTCTTTTGTGTTACACAGAAAAATAAAGTCGTACAGGTTTGGAATGACGTGAGAGTGAGCGAGTAATGAGAGAATTGTTATTTATGGATTAAATATTTAGATTTTTTGCAACTGAAAGCAAAGCAGTGAGGAATACGAGTACAGTTCAATGGGTTGTACTGTTGTAGACAATAGAAGTGGACCAAAAATATCTGGTATGTCAGCTGGGTATGACAGTAATAAAATATATTTTTATTGCAGGATTATAAGAGTTATATTATTATGTGTAACATAATTTGTAATTATTTAATAAGAGAAAAGCAAGTAAATTAAATCTGGTTGTTATATTCATGTAACAGGACTGCATATACAATGTGCTTTTGCAGCATGGAGTATTATAGCCAATCACAGCCACTTCTGTTGAAAGTAATGACCAATCAGAGGGGTTTAAGTTACCGGTAGTGAGAATCCGCTCAGTTTCTCTCAAAACACAGCATGAGTTTGTTTAGTGCAAGTTTACTAAGCTTTAAATGCACACAAATCCTCTAATTATAACAAACAAGCAAAGACGCTGTTTAAAGAAAAGATTTATTATGAAGTTTAGTCAGATTCGTTGATTAAAACAGGAGTTTGTGCTGTACTGACTGACAGCTTCAGCGTTTTTCATGAACATTTGTGACCTTTCCTACATATATATATTCACACTTACAAAAAGTGACAAAAAATAGATTTTGATGTTATAAAAGGGATTAATCTCTAAAAATATTTATAAAGGAGTGGAAATGGCTAATGAGACAACAAGTGGTCCTCTGCCGCCATCTACTGGTTCTAATAGTAATTTCATGTCTTTTTTTATTCTAAAAGTGTTTGTTTTTCACCACATGTTAGTTTTCCTACATCGTGAAACTTTTAGTTTTACAAACAGGGACAGTCGTTGGAAGATGAATAAAAAACGTTTTTTGGTCATCACATTAAAAATAACATTGAAATTGTATAATATTCAAACATTTAAGCTTTGAAATGCTGGAAAAAGTTGTGTGAAGTACTTTATTCTTTAACAGTGGTCTAATTTTCTGGGTCATGATCAAAACTATACACACACACACACACACACTTGTGGTCACGTCGAGGGAGTAAGATTCGATGATCATCGGAGTTCGCCATACCTTGGCTTTTGTTGAATTGATGCCATTGCCCTAAAGTCTGTTCCTCCTTTGTCTTGTCTTTCTTTTTCCCCTCGTTCTGTTTCTCTATACTGGGAGTGTGAAGTATCCTGTATACCTCCCACCCCCTCCATAGAGTCGACTCCCTGCGAACAGGATAAATAATTCAGTCTCCTCCTTGTTCTTGGAGATGGGCCTCCACTCCCGGGCCTCACCCCAACCCCCATCAATAACACATTAATATTGTAGAGCCTCCCTCACACACACACACACACACACACACACACACACACACACACACACTGACTGAACAATGCGCATACCCACAAAACACAGCGAAACCTACCCTTATCATGCACTTCCGTTTCCTTTCTCCTGGAAAAACACTCATATTAGAGCGCTATGGTGGTACAACATCTTCCTACAATGGTGAAATCACTCTAATTAGCTGTACACACACACACACACACACACACGCAGCCCTTCCCTCATCCGTTCAGCGCCGGTACATGCTTCAACAGAGCTCTAAAAGTTGGCGCGAGTCTCTCGGGATCTTCCCACAGGCCTCGACCGCAGAAGTGGCGTCGGGTTTCGTCTCCAGACGCGCAGCCACACGGCTCTAATGGTTTGTATGTCAGGACGCAGGCACGATACTGCCCTCGTTTGGGTTGTTGTGGTCACTTTCCTTCCTGACCAGGCTTTCACTCGAGAAGTGCGGCCTGTCCCGATGCTCTCCTGTACGAGAGTGTGTGTGTGTGTATGTGTGCAGAACGGGAGCAGTCTCTGTTGACGGACAGAAGGAGAGATGTCAGATGTACATATTTGATGTCATCTTGCGTTGGCTTCTGCTCTCCGTGCATCTGTCTGTCCATTCCATCTGCTATAGCCTGGCCTGCTGCACTCATTCATTCTGGTCTATATAATGCTCTCGCTTTCTTCTGAAATAGAGCAACATGTTGCTAATGACGCCTTTTTTCTCCTCTTCTTCTTCTTCTTCTAGCCTTTTATGTCTCCACGGTACCCTGGTGGACCACGGCCGTCTCTTCGCATGCCAAATCAGGTACGGAAAACATCATCACACCGTCTGTCGTTCTTCCATTTTTACACGTGTTCAGGGTCAACACAATCAGTCAGGATGTTTTAAGGGTCATGTAACTCTTTCCCTGCCATTGACGGAATTTTCTTGCTTTCCGTGTTTTTGCTGTTATACTGTAGGGGGCGCTGTTATGCAGCTTCTGAAAGAGCACTGAATCTCCTGGCGGGGAAAGAGTTAATCAACAAAATATTCTGGGGGATGTGAATTTTTTTTGAAAATTGTTTAAAAAAAAGAATGCTGGCAGTGGCTGGCAACATCAATCAATCAATCAATCAATCAATCAATCAATCAATCAATCAATCAAAATGCTGGCGGGGAAAGAGTTAAAAGTCAAAAGTCATGAGAATTTCTATTCTGAATCTATTTTTTGTTGTTGTTTTGCATGGCTAGAAGTTTGTGTTATCCAGTAACTAAAACTATTACTTAGTTTTCAATGAATAATTGTATATTAAAATAAAATATAAATAATAGAAGAAAAAGTAAAACCTTGACAACTAACTGAAATAAAATAAGGTTAGTAAGTACTAAAATAAAATGAATAAATCTAAATAGTAATATAAAAAATAAAAATAACAAAAACGCATAACACCACTGCTAAAACTTAAATTAAAAATAAAATTGTACTTAATATTTAATAATAATTTTAAAAATATATAATTAATAATTAATTAATTAAATAAACAAATAATTAAAATATAGATAATAATTAATAATAGCACATTAAAAATATGAATAATACTATAAAAGTATAAAACTACTAAAATAACAGATTTTTTTGGATTCTTTTATTTATTATGTATTTATTTTGTATGTGATTATTCTTATATATGCAATTATAATTATTTTAAAATGTAAAATATTTAATTTAAAAATAAAAACATTTTATTATTTATTTATAATAAATGTATTTGTATATATTTCTATTATAATCAATTATAATTGTGTATATATAAGAATTATATACAAATAAATGTATTAAAAATTTTTTTTATTTTTTTTTTATTATTATTTTTATATGTAGAAATAATTACATACACATGAATGCATTAAAATAAATAAATGTATTTATTTTAAAAATTAAAATTAGGTATAATTTAAGTATTATAACTGTGTATATATATTTAATATTAAAAATAAGTACATGCATTCAATGTATTTATTTTTAAAATTTAATTAGGTAATTTAGTATTAAGTATTATAACTGTGTAAATATATATAATTTTAAAAATAAATACCTTTTAATACATTTGTTTATGTAATTATATATATATATATATATATATACAACTAGAATTTAAATTAAAAAAATATTATTTATTTATAATAAATGTATTTGTATATATTTCTTATGATTACTCAATTATAATTGTGTATATGTAAGAATTTTATACAAATGAATGTATTAAAATAAACGTTTTTATATTATAATAAATAAAATGTAAAATTAATAATTATTGGTGTTTATGTTAATGTTTGTTATTTTTTCTGGCTTCTGGTTTCTGGTGTTCTAATGTAAAATACGCTTCCTAACGGATTCCGTTGGTTCATGTATGTCCTCCTCAGCCTCCCGTAGGAGTTCCAGGATCACAGCCACTCCTGCCAAACAGTTTGGACCCAACCAGACCACAAGGTATCATCCACTCCAACACTTCACACGATCACCTGTACAATACCCCTAAATCTAAATCAATCTAATATGTTCCAGGACATCCTAACATGGGCGGTCCGATGAGAATGAATCCTCCCAGAGGGATGGGTGGCATGGGTCCTCAGGTAGCTCATATTTGTGCTCATTTCCTCCTCGTTTCTCCTCTGGTAGTCAAACGGCACAGGACTGAGACCGTCTGAGCGCCGTCACTCCTGTGTCCTCACCTGTGCTGGAAGCAGAGTTCTCCTTGCTCCTCTCTCTCTCTGTCCTTCTCGTTCTTGGCAAGCGAGGTGCCGCACAAATCGGCAGCTGGTGCAGCATCTGTTCGACAAATTGGGTAGAGCGGCGAACAAAGGCTCGGGTTAGAGTGAAGCTGCCTCAGGCCTGAAAGGCTCTGTCACACTTTGCCCTCCACCCACGGGCAGCAGACAGGTGGGCCGCCGTCTGCCTGAGCAGAACTTCGTTAGCATAGTGGCAGTCGCATCCCAACCCGTTTGGTTGGATCCCCGCCGCTACGAACGACAGTGGATGAAGGGCAGAAATTCCAGGCTTCAGCCCCAGAGCAAAAGAGGAATATATTTTTCACGAATTTTGAATTACTCTGAATTGAAAAAGATCTACCAAAAGAAAAAGATCTACCAAAGGTCTACCAAAATAATGCCAAAACAACACAGATTTTCAACTGAGTTTGCATTTATTTAATTATTTGTGTGTAATTATTCTTATATATGCAATTATAATTATTTTATTATATTTAAAAAAAAAAAAATAATTAAAAATAAAAACATTTTGTTTATTTATTTATTAGGATTAATTAATTTTAATTGTGTATATATAAGAATTATATTCAAATAAATGTATTAAAATAAATAGATGTATTTATTTTAAAAATAAAATGAAATATAATTTAAGTATTATAATTGTGTATATATTTAAAAATAAATACACTATTTTAATACTTTTATTTAAATGTAATTATTCTTATATATACGATTAGAATTTAATTTTTATTTAATGAAAAAATAAAAATATTTTATTATTTATAATAAATATATTTGTAATTATATATTTCTTATGATTTTAAAAATAATTATAATTGTGTATATATAAGAATTATACAAATAAATGTATTAAAATAAATGTTTTTTATATTTTACTTAATAAAATTAAATTCAATTTTTTTAAATAATTATTAAAAATAATAATTATTTGCGTATAGATAAGCATAATTACGTGTAAAAATGTAGTAAAAATTAAATTAAGTATAATTTAAGTATTACGTATTATAATTGTGTATATATTTAATTTTAAGAATAAATACATTTACTTATTTTAATACATTTATTTGTATGTAATTATTCTTATACAATTAGAATTATATAAAATGTATTTATTTATTTATTTTTAAATGCAGTGTCACTGGTGAAGGTTAATGCTGGATTCCAGTCCAGCCAGATTTTAATGGTTCTTTTTGAGTGATTGTTGAAATGTTTGTGTGTTTGTTTTCTCTGCCCACTGCAGAACTATGGTGGTATGAGGCCTCCTCCCAACTCTCTCGGTGGTCCAGGCATGCCCGGAATGAACATGTGAGTTCGATGCCATGCAAAGTGACAGAACATAATTTATGAATCATAACCCGCCAAATTGGCTAGCGTGCTATGCGTTCCCCGCCATGGTGGATTTTCACCTACATTTGCCGGGTTGGCGGGTGTTAATTTCAAACCCTGTTTGTTAACCTTCTGTTTTTCTGTCTTTTTCTCAGGGGACCTGGAGGACGTGGCCCCTGGCCAAACCCCAACGCTAACTCGGTAAGTTCATACATGCACTGTTGTCTGCATGCAACTTTGTGGGTGCAGACAAACACGTGACATGCATTATTCATGGTACTTATTATATACCAAAGATTATTATATTCATATATCATAGTATGACTAATAACTGGTGTAGTTTAATGTTTTATTCTCATAAAAACAAGCTGTATTAATATTCTTTTGCTTGGGTTGACAGATAGCATACTCCTCCTCGTCTCCAGGGAACTACGTGGTGAGTCAACATGAAGTTAAAATGCACTTTTTGTAGTATATATAAATTGTTATTGCATAAAAAATAAATAACTTATAAGCTGTCTTTGTAATATTTAATAGTTCATTTTAACAAATGATGCATTATGCACTTTTGAAGCATTATTTTTAGGCTGCTCTTGTAGTTAATGCAGCCTTTCCAAAATATTGCCAATAATTAATGCAATAATGTAGTTTTGTTAATGCATGAGGGGTTAACGGGTAGAGGTCGACCGATTGATCGGTTTTGCTGATTGATCCATTTTGGCGATTAATTGGCACAGATAACTGAATGCTGGAACAATTAGTTATCCAATTAAGAGTCCATCTGTAACATTAACTCTTTAGTAATAGTCCAGTTGTAACTTCTTTAGAGTAAGAGTCCATCTGTAACATTTACTCTTTACAGTAAGAGAGTCCCATCTGTACATTAACTCTTTACAGTAGAGTCCATCTGTAACATTGACTCTTTACATCAAGAGTCCATCTGTAACATTAACTCTTTACAGTAAGAGTCCAGTTGTAACATTAACTCTTTACAGTAAGAGTCCATCGTAACATTAACTCTACAGTAAGAGAGTAAGAGGTAACATTAACTCTTTACAGTAAGAGTCCAGAACATTAACTTTTACAGTAGAGTCCATCTGTAACATTAACTCTTTACAGTAAGAGTAACACTCTTTACAGTAAGTCCATCTGGACTCTTTACAGTAGAGTTTAAGAGTCCAGTACAGTAAGAGTCCATCTGTAACATTAACTCTTTACAGTAAGAGTCCATCTGTAACATTAACTCTTTACAGTAAGAGTCCATCTGTAACATTAACTCTTTACAGTAAGAGTCCAGTTGTAACATTAACTCTTTACAGTATCTGTAACATTAACTCTTTACAGTAGAGTCCATCTGTACATTAACTCTTTGTAAGAGTCCATCGTAACATTCTTTACAGTAAGAGTCCATCTGTAACATTAACTCTTTACAGTAAAGTCCATCTGTAACATTCTTTACAGTAAGAGTCATGTAACATTAACTCTTTACAGTAAGAGTCCATCTGTAACATTAACTCTTTACAGTAAGAGTCCATCTGTAACATTAACTCTTTACAGTAAAATCTGTACCAACATTAACTCTTTACAGTAAGAGTCCATCTGTCATTAACTCTTTACAGTAAGAGTCCATCTGTCTTTACAGTAGAACAGTTACAGTAAGAGTCCATCTGTCTTTACATGTAACATTAACTCTTTACAGTAAGAGTCCAGAACATTAACTCTTTACAGTAAGAGTAACATTAACACTTTACAGTAAGAGTAACATTAACTCTTTACAGTAAAGTCCATCTGTAACATTAACTCTTTAAATTTAACAGTAAGAGTCCCATTAACTCTTTACAGTAGAGTCCATCTAACATTACTCTTTACAGTAAGAGTCCATCTGTACAGTAGAGACTCTTTGTAAGAGTCCACTTAACTCTTTACAGTAAAGAGTAACATTAACTCTTTACAGTAAGAGTCCTGTAACATTAACTCTTTACAGTAAACATTAACACTTTACAGTAAGAGTACAGTAAGAGAACTCTTTACAGTTGGTAAGAGTCCATCTTTTAACTAAGGTTATTAAAAGTATTGTTCATTGTTAATTTCACATTTACTAATACAGTTTTACATTTTAAAGTTGTATCTCTTAATATTAGTTCATGCACATTGAACTAATATGAATGATCAAGGTATAATTTATATGTATTTATTTTTAAAAAGTAAAGTACATTTTCATGGTTCAGTATGGTTTTTAAATTTTGTAATAAAGTTCAGCATTTTTTTTATATGTTTGTTTTAATTCAATATCCATTTTAAAAACTGTTGGTTGATTAATTATTGGCCAGCGTGGGCAAACCTAGTTATCGTTATCAGTAAATCCACTATCAGTCAACCTCTAGTTGCGGCAATATATGTCAAGATGCTCTCAAAAGTGTGTGCCTGCAATGATTGAGGAGGAAAATAGTCTATAGAACTAAAATTGGTTGCAAATGTACTTCCATATTGACCATTCAGAGAGCGAGATTCTCTTCGTTTCCTCTCTGTCTTCAGCTCAAAGGAAAACTGCAAAATGTAGCTCTTCCCTTTGGAAGCTAAAAGCATAACTAAGCACATATTAAAATTTCTAAATGTATTGATTTTACTTGAGTAATTACTATCCCGCTTAGTTTTGCTCCTAGCATTGCCTCTCTTAAAAGTAAAATAACTGCGCATTAGTCAAAGCGGCGTAATGGCTCCCCCGTGCCTAGTGTGTCTTTGTTTAAAAACTGCTCCTCTGGTAGTTCTGGTACCGTTACACACTAAAAAAGCCACGCTCATGTTTGTGTGTGTGTTTCCTCCCTCAGGGTCCTCCAGGAGGAGGCGGTCCACCAGGAACTCCCATAATGCCAAGCCCAGGAGGTACAGTAGATCTGTTCCTTATCCATGTCATTCACACACTTGCTCTCACCTCGTGTCTATAATCGGCACAGCCGCAAACGCTTCGTGTCTCTCCAGGAAGAACGATGCTCAGCACTTCACAAACACCCTGTTTAACACCCACTCCCTCCCTCATTACCCAGCAGCCAATATCACTGCAAGGTTACCTGCACTTCCTCTGGCAGGAAAACAAAAACATGTGACAACATCAGCTCATCCCCATGTGATGCTGTTTGTGATGCTGAACCACAGATCAGGGTGTGAGCGGTGTCTCCCTCCCTCTTTCTCTCTCGCACACAAGCCATAAATCATTAAAGCAACACGTTTATTATGGTGATTAATCCAGTCCAGCCATGTTCTGCATTGATCTAGTGTGAATCTGAATAGACTCTGGTCTCTTACTTTGGAGAAGTTGTGCTGCTCTTAGAAACAAACTCAAATGATTTTCTCTTCTAGACTCCACAAACTCCAGTGAAAACATCTACACAATGATGAACCCTATCGGACCAGGAGGAAACAGACCCAATGTATGTATCACTCCAGTTTAGATGTGTGTTTATTCCAGAGCAATTTTAAGATTGTTTATTAAAGAAGTCTCTTATGTTCACCGAGGATGAATTTAATTGATAAAAAATACAGTAAAACAGTAATGTTCGCTATTTAAAACAGCTAAAATCGTTGATCTTGATCTTGAGCGCGGCGCTCGCTTTCTGTGTCATTCATTCACAAGAAAAGTTATGTTTTTCATGAGATTTTTTGAGTACTTCATACTTCACCTTGACTAAATGTATTTTTAAACCTAGTGATTATTTAATGTTTAATATTTATTCAAAAGCAAGACTGAGTGAAAAACTATTGCAGGAAATGGCTAATATATGCATAAATAATAAATGGCCCTCTGCTGCCATCTGCTGGTTATAATGAATGTCTTTTTTATTTCTAAATATAAGTGTTTTCTATCAAATATTGGATTTCCTACATCTCGAAACGTTCGGTTTTACAGTCTCAGAGGGATGAATAAATAGTGTTTGTGGTCATCACATTAAAAAAACATTGAAGAGCTGGAGAAATGTCTAATTACAGCACCGCGTTTCTTATACAAATGTTCCCATTAGCTTCGTCTTTATTGCACTCAATAGAACTGGTTTATTGGCAAATTAGGCAAGTGTGATAAAAAATTTTCTCTGAAGTTTTGGGAAAAGATTATAAGTTGAAAACAGTGCCATCTTGTGGCAGGTCAAATGTATAGCAGCCATAAACCCAAGTGTGCAGCTCTGTTGTTTTATCCATTAAGCACAAATAAAAGCTGAATGTGTTTAGTTTTCTGATAATATGATTCACACATTAAAGTGTGGCAATAAATTAAATGTAACAACAACAATAGTTTTAATAATACTAATTATAATACACATTCTGATTGGTCAGTTATAGCATTCATCAGCATGCGTGTCATCATGACTGTGAAGCTGTAGTACTGTAGCTGTGCTAGTGCTCAACACTCCAGTCTCTTTCTCCTTACATTACTATAATTGAGCTCAAATTGATATTTAATGTACAGTTATTTATTTATTTGCTCATGTAGTCATGTAATAAGCTTCATAATGCCAGTCGGTCATCGTAAATCCCGTCAGTGTGATTTAAGAGCTGTCTGGATTTATTTGTAATCATGAGCTCCTGACTTATATTAATCCTAAATGTCACATTATGATCATTGTTTTCATAAAAAATGCTTTCAGAGAAATCAAAGGGGACCTGTTCATCCTTTTCAAATGAATGTACTCAACTGGATGTGGATGGTTGGTTGAATGTGATTGTCTCTGTGTTTCAGTTCCCATCCCCGGTCCGGTCCAGATGGCCCAATGGGCGGCATGGGTGGCATGGAGCCGCATCATGAACGGGTCGTTAGGTAAGCATTAAGATTTAATGCATCAAAACTTGCTCCGGATGAATATTGTTGGTGTTATAGTGCTTGAATTTCAGCGTGGCATTGTGCATAATTTTACTCATTCCCGCAGATTTTGTTCTCACCACATAAAGCCATCTCTCAGCACTAAATTGAGTTCTTTTACACTGCTTTTTGCGCTTAAACAGTCAAATATACACAAAATAATGTCAAAATGCCGGTCTTCACGTAAACACAGTCAGTTATGTTTGAAGTGAACGTAAACGTTGAGAAAGAAAACCATGTGTAACAGTATAATGGATCTTAAAGTGACAGCAGCCTAATAAACCTGCTGACAAATTATGAGATTATATTACAAATATCTATACAGCAGTTTTTCCCCATGGTATAAATGTCAAAATTGTTGCCAGTGAAAATGCTGAGAGGATATTAACTTTGGGAAACCACTAGCCACAGTGTCTATAATAAGTGTAGTATATAAGCGTATACTGTGTTTGTTTATTTCAGGCTCTGGTGACATGGATGGGTTGCCAAAGGTAAGGAATGTTTTAGTTTGCCAGTCAGTATTCCCCCCCCAGTGTTTTCACATCTCATTCTCGACCGTCTTTGTCAAACACCTGTTTTGCTGCAGAACTCCCAACAACATGGCGGGCATGAACAACCCTCCGGGCACACCGCGGGATGACGGAGAAATGGGAGGCAACTTCTCAACCCATTCCAAAGTGAAAGTGTGAGTAGATTCAGACCCAAACCCAAAGACCTGCCGCTCCCCTCACCTGCCAGTCATGTGCACTACCGTTCAAACATTTGGGGTCGGTAAGATGTTTAGAAAAAAATTAATGCTTTTGTTTAGCAAAGACACATTAAAGTGATCCAAAGTGACAGTTATATTGTTACAAATTGATAATAATCATAAATTTTGAGCATCAAATCATCATATAGAATTTCTGATTGACTGGAGTAATGATGCTGAAAATTCAGCTTTGATCACAGAAATAAATTATATTTTACTATATATTCACATATTTTACATGTAAAAATATTTCACAATTTTTACTGTATTTTTGATCAAATAAATGCAGTGTTGGTGAGACTTCTTTCAAAAACATTAAAAAATCTTACCGACCCCAAACTTCTGAACGTTAGTGTAGCTCCGCCCAGCAGGCACTCACTGACCATGTGACTCAGAACAGAATATCAAATCAATGGCAATTTTTAAGAAGACCGAGATACAAAATGATTTGAAGCGTTTCTGATTCAGAGTGAGTGCTGGAAAAGGCTTTCGTTATAAAAGACCAGCAGTTCCTGGACAGCTTCTTCTGTCCTCTGGTTCCTGCTTTGTCGACAAAATCATGCATTTCTTGCTGTATTTTGGGATGGTGATGTCATAACCATCTTGTATTTTGCTCAGTTCTCATGATCTCACCTCCGCTGTATATCCCCCCCTTCCCCTTTCTCTCTCTCCAGTATTCACCCAACATGACGATGAGTGTGTGATTTCTTCGTGTTTTATCATTTTATTTGGGGTTTTCTTCTTTTGTTTTCGTTTTCAAACCCCTCCGTTCCTTCTCGACCCCGTCCCTCGTCACGTCGACCGACCCCCGGCACCCTGGCTTTTTCTGCACAGCCTTGGGATGCCCCACGAGCAGAGGACTCACATGAAAGTGGCCCATCCCAGCTTGTGCAAAATGGCCAGTGGAAACAGGAAGCAGCCCCAGAGCCACAGGAAGAGCTTGTTGACTGAATCTCCCTGCCTCCCGGACTTCCTCTCTGGTTCAGGACACTAGCGAGGCTGAAGGCAGGTGTGTGTGTGTGTGTGTGTGTGTGAGGAGCTTCACGGGCTGCTCACGTTATGATCTTTACGAACTCACTCCACTTTTTTTTGATTCTTTCTTTTTAAAATCTTGAATGGATGCAGTTTTTACAGTGGAAAATATCTGCACCTTTTTCCTCCGTTTATTGTGTAAATGCAAGAGGGAGCTCGTCACACGGGTTCGCCGATGAACGTTTTCATTATTCTGTGTATGTATTGTATTATTATCAATTGTTGATTTTATTTTTATTAATATTGTAATGATGGTTATTGATTAGTTTTGTTTTTTAAAGGGGCACATTGTATGTAAACCATGAATTTGACAGAAAAAGCACACATCCATAATGCACAACAACGTGTCGTGACTTTTTCAGTAAGTCCACACCACGTTTTGTGTTTGCTGTGAAATCTTACCTCCCGCAGATTGAAAGGGTAGCCGTACCTTTTCTTCTACGTCTCTAGTGTACAGGTTTCATCGTCCCTGTTGAGTGAACGACCGAACCAGCAGTGACTTTAACCTCTCAGACCAGCCACGTCTGTAGAGAGGAAGTGATGTCATACCAGAGCCGAACACATGCAGTTATACTAGTAACCGGTGACTCAAACACACGACACCGTGATTCATAACGTATTTATTTGTTGTTTTTGTTGATTTATGGCGCACACGTCTCGCATGCGACCCGTCAGGACATATTGTACACATGTAAATATGCCAGTCTAAGATACCTCCTGAAGATTTGTATCGTTCTGTCCCTCGCCGGAGACCCACGTGCTTTCTTTTTTGCATGAATCTGAACAGGTCACGTGACATTATGAGGTTCCTGTTGGCTCGGTGCTCATCATACTGGATACTTTGTTAGCTGTGGAACAAAATCCTCCTCCTCAAACACATTTTGTTAATTATGTGTTCCTTATTTCAGTCAAAAGCATTCCACCGCCCCCTGGTGGCTGGCTGCAGTATAGGTCATAAACCCCGCCCTCTCCATGTAATCAAAGGGACGCGAGCCAAACTAAAATATCCAATTACGCTTCAAGTATTTTTTTTTTTAGGGCTACACCGATATGAAAATTTGGCCGATACCGATAATTCTTTATTTTTGAAAGCCGATAACGGATATATTGGCCGATAAATCTAAATCCAAATTTTTATGCAAGTTTTTAGAGCCTGATTACAAAAACAAAAGTCTCAAATTTTGGCAGATACCGATAACCGATAATTATTTATATTTGAAAGCCGATAATTGATATATTGGCCGATAATTATAATCAGAAATTTTATATATTTTTGAGAGCCTGATTACAAAAGTCTCAAATTCTGACCGATACGATAACCGATAATTATTTATTTAAACCGATAACCAACATATTGTCCGATAAATCTAAATATCAATTTTTATATTTTGAGAGCCTGATTACAAAAACAAAAGTCTCAAGTTTTGGCAGATACGATAACCGATAATTATTTATATTGAAAGCCTATAACCGACATATGTCCGATAAATCTAAATCAAAAAATGTATATATTTTGAGAGCCTGATTACAAAAGTCTCAAATTCTGGCCGATACCGATAACCGATAATTATTTATATTTGAATGCCGATAACTGATATATTGGCCGATAAATCTAAATCCAAATTTTTATATAATTTTTTAGAGCCTAATTACAAAAACAAAAGTCTCAAATTTTGGCCGATACCGATAACAGATAATTCTTTACAAAAGAATGCTGAAAGCTGATAACCGATATATTGGCCGATAAATCTAAATCTAAATTATTTAATTTTTGAGATTCTGATTAGAAAAATAATCCATTATTGATCGGCTTTAATATATCGGCCAAATGTTCTTATCAGGCCAATAACAGTAACATTAAAAATGAACATATATTGACCGATATCGATATGGTGGCCGATATATATTGTGCATCCCTAAGATGGCTTCTGTCACTTTAAGTAGTTCTCATCACGCTGATGTTTGTTCAAGTGTATGTTTTGTTTTAGTTATTTGATGCTGTAGAAATGGGGTGTGACGTCATGATTGACAGCTGTGCTGCTCAGACTCCGCCTCCAAAATACGTAATTGGAGCATGATGTCAGCGGCCATTTCTGGGCTATTTGGCTTCGTGGAAGGAAGGGACACACGTTGTCCTTTTTTTTTTTTTTTTTTTGCAGTCTATGATTACACCTAATATAACCTGCAAAAACATGAGATGTCAGCCACATCCAGACCTTTCCTGAGCTAAAATGAAGGGTCAGTAATATGACGTCGTCCAGGGACTACTGAATGAGGGATATTTGAGCTCAATGTGCCCGACAGCCCGTTTGTTTGTCTCGTTTTGTCTTGTGTCCTTTAAACAAAATGTGTTTTTGGAAATCTCAGTGAAATGGTTATTAGGGGTCAGAAGGAAGCGGTAAATCCTCCTGCTGATGACGTCCACACACACACATTAATCACCTGTAAGTTCTCCACAGCGCAACGACAACAAGAAACACACATTTATACAGCGTTTATCTTATTTTATTACTTTCTTTGTTTGTAAATACTGTAAAGTGCATTTTGATATCATCAACATGTTTTTGATATTTCAGTCACTACCAATGAATACTACGAGATCTTGGGGGTAGAAAAAAAAAGAAATGTAAAGAGTCGCCATTCTCTGTCCTTGACTCTGTACAGATGTACTAAATCATGCAAATGTAAAGATTTTGTCAGCCTCTACTTAGTAAACGAGCGCTCATGTTTTAGGAGAACAGTACCGTTGGCTCCTCGTAGACGCTCGTGGAGCGCTCTCTCTCGGACGTGTCCTCACTTTGCACTTTCCAGACAGCAGCCCACCTTTTAACACATCGCCTATATGGACATACACGAACACGGGAAGTCGTCTCTTTATGTGCAAAAGGGACCACGCATTGCAAACTTTACTATGAAGGATTTTTATCTATTTAAATTTTAAAAAACGAACAAAAAAAGAGTGAGGATTTAAAAAAAAAAAAGTACTAAAATGGAGGGAAGCGTCCTTCCCGTTCTCTAGTGTTTTCTAGGTTGCAGTCTCTCTTCTCCTCGGCCAGTCCTCTGTATGTAAACCACTCACGTCTCTGTGATTCTCTTGTGACGCTGTACGATACTGTAACATTAGCGAGGAGACGAGGGCCGAGAGCAGTATTGAGTATGAAGCAGTCTGTCTCCTGGGTTTGCTTTGTATTTCATGTTTAGGGTAGTTTGGACTCTTTCTGTCTCGTGTAGTAAATTAAGATGTTCTTTGTATGTTTCTTTATATTGTAAAGTTACTTTTAGATTTAAAAGTTGCTTATTAAAAAAAAAAAAAGGATGGAAAAAGTGCTTCAATAATGTATTTTTTTTCTCTCTGATTTCTTTTTCTTTTTTTTTTTTCATGGAGTTGTTGCTTATTTTTTTGCTTGTCCCTTCGTTGTAGATACAAATTTAAGACTAATAAAATAACATAACCCCTTTTACCAAGACTTCCTGCTCTCCCAGCTCTTAATTTATTAAAACTATTTATTTTGAAATGTGTGTTGTTTTTATGTTCTGTTCACTGCACCTGCTTCAATACACACTTCCGTCAGAAGTCTCACAAAAGCTGAATTAGGGGATCAAAAATTGTAAATATTGAATATATTTTAAAATTTGTCAAAGCTGAATTTTCAGCATCATTACTCCAGTTTTCAATGTCACATGATCCTTCAGAAATCATTCTAATATGATGATTTGATGCTCAAGAAACATTTCTGATTATAATAATCAATGTTGAAAACAGTTGTGCTGCTTCAGATTTTGTGGAAATTGTGATTTTTGTTTTTCAGGACTCTTCTATAACAATATAAATATATTTACTGCCAATTTTGATCAATTTAATGCATTCTTGCTAAATAAAAGTTGTAAAACATTAAACATTGGTAGTGTACATTAAATACTTAGATACATTTTTGTATTTTCTAGCAATATATATTACCATTCAAAATTTTGGGATCAATACAATTTTATACATATATAATTAATCTGTCACTAAAGACTTTTGCATTGTCACAATGTAAAATTAAAATAAAATTCAATTCAAAATATAGCTGCAAGCAGCGATGATGGGCCCAAACCTTAGCGCCATAGCCACCCCGGTGGCTTAAGGAAACCTGTGCATGGCGGGCAACATACAATCTTAATTTACGTTAAATCAAACAAAGATATTACACGATATGAGACACTTCCTGTTTCCATTTTTTTCATTACTTTAATTCCTCACCATGGCAACACTGTTTGAGATATCCTATAATTGTTCGCAATTTACAGTCTTTGTTTCATTCAGTGTCTTTGATTCGTGTTGACCGAGTTTGGTGGCGATTGCATGAATCCCCTATGAGGAGTACTTAACTCAGAGCCTGATTATTAAAAAAAAATCACATTCAAACCAAAATATCTGACTTCCTGTGGGTTGGAGCTAATGACTATAAATTATAAAGTTGTCCGGCTTGATGTGAACAATAAATTTACTGAGTTTGGTGACTGTAAGTAAGACTAACGCCCCAACTTTTGTCAAAAGGTGGCGCTATAGAGCCCCTCCTCCCCGCCCATTTCTAAGGTTTAGCCCATGTCTACTGGCCGACAACTTTGACATGTGTGTCGAGTTTCATGCAATTTGAAGCATGCTAAGAGCCTCAAAAACACCCAAGATTATAAAAGTTTTAAGTGTTGCCATGACAACAGTATTCAAGATATCAAGAATCCTTTCACAGGTGTGCATCTGCGGTGTCTTGACATTATTCTAACGAAGACTGAAGCAAATCAGGTAAAAAAAATAAGAATTTTGAAAGTGACACACTTCTATGACCATGTGATCGGCCTCCTACAACGAACACACAGCTGAAGTTTCATCAAAATCAGTTAATGTATGCAGAAGTTATGACACAGAATCATTGTCATGGTGTGTGTTATGTGTGGTGAGGTCTCTTCTGTCACAGGTTTGTAGTTTCATCCTCTCTCTCTACGGCACCAACGTCAGTCTCCCCTCTCTGAGCCATTATAAATAAATTGCCACTGTTTTCTCTTTGGGCAGCGCGTGAATATTAATTAATACAGTGGAACAGTGACCCTTGGGCCGCAATTAATTTCAGTTGAGCGGTGACAGCGAGAAGTCATACAAACAGCATTAATGCTATGAAGTCTCCAAGGTTGTGATGTCCCTGAGGTATAGAAACATTTCAACTGCCGGCTTATACATGATTCTCGTGCTGATTGAAACGTCGCCTTCATGCAGATTCACCAGTGTCAGACAATACGGGAGACACTGCAGTGGCTTACAATTCTTTATTAAAAAAGTGCTTTGAATTAATTCATCAGATGTCCATGAGCTCTGAATCATGTTAAAGTGCGCTACACAAGGTCACAATAGTTGTTCACAACAATTTTAAATGAATAATAATCATCTCCTAAATTACCGTTTTACTAAAAGCTTCAGCCTTCAGGAAGCATGAAAGAGGCCGTGACACTTTGCGCAGTTACTTAAAAAGAACATTATATTATCAGTATTATCAATGTGTTTGGATTTTCTTTTTAAATTATACTTATACGGTTCACCTGCATTAATTAAATACAAGTAGCATTGATATTATCTATCATGTTTTTGATCTTTTTTATTGCACATCCTTGGTGGAATTTTCACAGAAAAAGTTGCCGGATGACCTACTGCTTCTGCCGAGATTCTTTAAAGGGACAGTTCACCCAAAAAATGACAATTCTGTCATCATTTACTCCCCCTCAAGTTGTTCCAAACCTGTATGAATTTATTTGTCCTACTGTACACGAAGGAAGATATTTGGAAGAGTGTTTGTAACCAAGCAGATCTCGCCCCCCATTGACTACCATAGTAGGAAAAAAAATACTATGATTGCAAATGGAGGGCGAGATCTGCTCGGTTACAAACATTCTTCCAAATATCTTCCTTTGTGTTCAGCAGAACAAAGAAATCTCTACAGGTTTGGAACAACTTGAGGATGAGTAAATGATGACAGAATTGTCATTTTTGGGTGAACTATCCCTTTAAGTGCTCAAACGATGAACACGCTCACTCTGAAGTCGCCCCCTATACCCTTAAATAGGGCACGATTTGAGGGAACAGCCATTTGTAGTGGTATCCGACACCACATTATCGATTGCACTCATTCAATCCCATAATGCACTGCAATAACGAGTGTACAACTGATGTAAGCTGCATCCCAAATTGCATACTACTTATTTTGAATAACTAAGTAACTACTTCTTCATAACCGCTAAAAAAGTACCTTCGATATAGTATGAATGTAATCCGGACGTACTACATCTGTCATGTGACCTACGGCGTCAGTTGTGTCGCTTCACTGCCATTCATAAATCCTCTATAATAAAAGCCCTTAAAAAGTATCTAACTTAAAGGGTTAGTTCACTCAAAAATGAAAATAATGTCATTTATTACTCACCCTCATGTCGTTCTTCGGAGCTTTACGATTTGAATCAGTGATTCGGATCTCCTATCAAATGGCTAAACTGCTGAAATCACATGACTTTGGCACTATGAATCACTGATTCGATTTGTAAAGCTCCAAAGCAGTGTTTTGAAATCAGCCATCAATAGATATTGTTGAAAAGTCGTTATTTTGTTTTTTTTGGTGCACAAAAAATATTCTCGTCACTTTATAATATTAAGGTTGAACCACTGCAGTCACATGAACTGATTTAAATATGTTTTTAGTACATTAATGGATCTTGAGAGTTTTAATGGCATTGCTGGCTATTTTTGATTTCATCAAAAATATCTTAATTTGTGTTCTAAAGATGAACGAAAGTCTTAGAACAACATGGAGGTGAGTAATTAATGACATTATTTTTAATTTGGGGTGAACTAACTCTTTAACATGTATACATTCCTTTTTAATTGATTATTACTCACCCTCATGTCGTTCTTCGGAGCTTTATGAATCGAATCAGTGATTCGGATCTCCTATCAAATGGCTAAACTGCTGAAATCATGTGTTCTTTGGCGCTATGAATCCCTGATTCGATTCGTAAAGCTCTGAAGCAGTGTTTTGAAATCAGCCATCACTAGATATTGTTGAAAAGTTATTTTGGTTTTTTTTCGCGCACAAAAAATATTCTCGTGGCTTTATAATATTAATATTGAACCACTGTACTCACATGAACTGATTTAAATATGTTTTTAGTACATTAATGGATCTTGAGAGAGGAAATGTCATTGCTGGCTATGCAGGCCTCACTGAGCCATCGGATTTCATCAAAAATATTAGTGTTCTGAAGATTAATGAAGGTCTTACGGGTGTGGAACGACATGAGGGTGAGTAATTAATGACATTATTTTCATTTTTGGCTCCTGAAAAATCCAGCTAAAACCAGCCTAAGCTGGTCAGGCTGGTTTTAGCTGGTCTCCCAGCCTGGTCATAGCTGGTTTTAGAGGGGTTTTGACTTTTGACCAGCTTAAACCAGCTGAACACCTGCTAAGCCAGGCTGGGAGACAAGCTAAAACCAGCTACTTCCAGCTTAAACCAGCTAAGACCAGTCAACCAGCTTAGGCTGGTTTTAGCTGGATTTTTCAGCAGGGCTAACCCTTTAACAGGTGTACATTCCTTTTTAATTGATTATTAAACAGTTTAACAAGGTTTATACATGCTAGTTTTCATGACAGAGTTCAAGATAAATCTTTTCATATTGGAGCTGCCAGTTTTAAATGAATATTAAACAGCAAAAGCGTCTCTCAGTGTCTGAATTCACTCCTTCAAGTGCACTATATTAGTTGTAAGGAATAGTTAATGAGGGCGATTTGAAGAGTTTATCTGAAGAAGCCACAGGGGAGGGGTGTGTCCTCCACACCGCAGGGTGGCGCTGTGTCTGTGAGATCACTGCTGTTCGGGTTCAAAGGTTGTTTTGTTTCCATCCTCGTGTTGTCAGAGCTGTGAACTTCTACTAGCAAAGATCAAATAAACCAAGTAAGATCACACTTTCTTCCAGATCTATGACTATAATGAGTTAATTCTATGGAAATATTCCCCATAGCCTAACGTTAGTTATTGTTATGATTATACTCGAATTTTACGGGATTTATTGATTTGGTACAGTCTTATGTTGATCTAGACTAGAGCATAATATGACTTATGATCTTATATGACTCTACTGGACTGAGTTTTAATTAATTTTATATTACTTAATTTGTTAAAACGTCATGTGTCGTATCTATACGTTTGTTTATGTATTGAAGAACAGACCGGGGCTAGTTGTCACACTGGTAACATACGAGAGCTACATGTCAAAAAGTGCAATTCCTCAAATGTTTTTATTTATTTATCTATTTATATTTGGTGTAGCAGTGGTTTGGTATGGAAAACACCAATTTACTGAATTATAATAATTGTTTAAAACATTAATTTTATCCTTCACTGGTGCATCCTCAAATTCCAACATCATAGTATTTTTGCTGTAGAAACAATGCTTCTTTGCATGTGTCTTTATTCCACACAGTTTATTAATCACATAATAAAAAAAGATAATATTTTTGATGTTTCCATGTATAAATAGACACTCATGCACACACACAAACACAGAAATATCATTTAACTAAAATATAGCATATTAATTTCATTATTGTCTTCAGTCAGTTTTGACCTCCAGGATTAAAGAATGAGTTTGTGTTTCCTGCAGGCATGTCGTACACGTGCATCAGCTGCCGTGTGCAGTTCTCTGACGGCGAGGTCCAGCGGGCGCATTATAAGACAGACTGGCACCGCTACAATCTGAAGAGGAAGGTTGCAGACATGCCTCCGGTCACCGCAGAAAACTTCCAGGAGCGAGTGCTGGCGCAGCGGGCAGCGGCCGAGCAGGAGAGCCAGGCCGCCGGACACGGCTCGGCCTACTGCGCCACCTGCAACAAGAAGTTCTCCACTGACAACGCCTACACCAATCATATTCAGTCCAACAAGCACCAGCAGGCTGAGAGGAAAGCCCTGGCCGCCGCCCAGGAGACCGTCCAGCGAATGAACGAGAAGAATCTGGAGAAAGGGGCGGAGCTAGACAAAGATGCACAGAATGAGGCGCTTCAGAAAGCTCTCAGGGAGCAGCAGAGACACGCCCCTTCTGAAGCCACGCCCACAGAGAAACGGGTCCGACAGCGGCCGGACAAACCGCCTCGGCTGCAGTGGTTCGAGCAGCAGGCCAAGAAGATCACAGATGAGGAGGGTGAAGAAGAGGAGGAGGAGGAGGGTAAGAATTAGGGATGCACGAGATATCGGACACCATATGATCATTTTTAACCCTTATAGGGGCTTTTTAGACCCCAAACGATGTTTGCTAAAATAAAATTAAAAATGTTCTCTTTGTCCAAATGACATGAAACTTTGTACAGTGGTTAACACTTTCTAGATCTACAAATAATAATAAAAAATGGAGTGATATCTTGTTTTATGTTAGTGTAGAAAATAAAGTCATACTCAGGGTCTTTGGGGTCTCCAGACAATAAAATGTAATTTTGTAACAAAATAATTGTTTTTTTTTAAAAAACAAATGTAATTTGACTGTTTATTAATGTTTTTACTTCATATTTGTTTAGTTTTTGGAGGATTTATCATATCTTTTAAATTTATATAAATAAATTAAAAAATATTTTTTTAAATATGTTTTTATACAAAAACAGCTTTTTATGTAAAATTCACTTTATAAAAGACCCACATTTCTAACTTTCATTCATGGGGATAACATGGATAATTTGACATGGTTTAGTGTGAGATTTTTGCCCATCTTTTGGAAAATGCAGTTTTAAAAGTAAAAAATGATCACTTTATCCAGTAGATGGCAGCAGAGCTCCACTATTTGCTGTTTGACCGCACTTTTCACAGTATTTTCAGCTGGATTCATATCTAAATATTATCAAATCACAATTATGACAAAAAAATGACTTTTTGTCAAGTTTAGCATTTTTTTGTTCTAAAAAAAAAGGTTTTTCAATAATGTTGATCATCATAATGTAACAATATTGAAAAACTGATTTTTTTCAGTACAAAAAATATAAAACTTTGACAAAAAGTAGCTTTTATTGTCATAATTGTGATTTGATAATATTTAGATATGAATCCAGCTGAAAATACTTGTGTAAAGATGTCTTTCAGTCAGTCAAAGAGCAAATAGTGGAGCTCTGCTGCCATCTACTGGATAAAGTGATCATTTTTTACTTTTAAAACTGCATTTTCCAAAAGATGGGCAAAAATCTCACACTAAACCATGTCAAATTATCCATGTGATCCCCATGAATGAAAGTTAGAAATGTGGGTCTTTTATAAAGTGAATTTTACATAAAAAGCTGTTTTTGTATATAAAATAAATTTAAAATAGGTTTTTATATCTATTTATTTTAATTTATTTATATAAATTTAAAAGATATGATAAATCCTCCAAAAACTGCACAAATGTGGAGTAAAAACATTAATAAACAGAGTAAAATTACATTGTGTTAAAAAAAAATACAATAATGTTGTTACAAAATTACATTTTGATGCCTGGAGACCCCAAAGACCCAAATGAAGACCACACAAAGGTTAATGTTATAATTATCGGCACGATAAGAACATTTGGCCGATATATCTGAGACACTTCAGATGCTCACTGTCCTCCATTATGGTTTTGAATTGCTTGAAATATGATTGAAATCACTTCAAAAAGGAAAATACAGTTCAGTACAGCGCAAGTCTGTCATATAGTCTACATAATAATATAACTTTGTTTTTCTCTGAAGGATGGGAGGACGTTGATGAGGATATGGATGGTGATGATGATGATGATGATGATGATGAAGAGGAGATGGAGGAGGACTCCGCATCTGCGGCAGCTCTGGCCCCCGGTACAATCCCAGTGACCGACTGTCTGTTCTGCGGACATCATTCCCGCTCACTCTCCCGAAATATGGCACACATGACCAAAACGCACAGCTTCTTCCTCCCAGACATCGAGTTTCTGGTGGACCTGAGAGGACTCATTTCATACCTGGGTGAGCCAGAGAGAGAGCCGGAGTGTGGAGCTGGAGTCGGTCTTCTTCCGTTAATCTGTGTGTTGTTCTGCAGGAGAGAAGGTTGGCGTCGGGAAGGTGTGCTTATGGTGTAACGAGAAAGGCAAGTCCTTCTACTCTACAGAAGCGGTTCAGGCACACATGACCGACAAGAGCCACTGCAAACTCCTCACAGACGGAGACGCGGCGCTCGAGTTCGCTGACTTCTACGACTTCAGGTACACCGATGTTTGTTAATATCCTCTGAAGATGCACAATATATCGGCCACAATATCGGTGTCAGACGATTTCAAGTTGTATAAATTTACTCTGGGTTCCAGTGTTATTTTAGTTTTTATAGTTTTTAATCAGTGACCAATGAATAGAAGTTCCTGATCTAGAGACATATCTGTTGAGCGTGTGAACCCAATGGCCAATCAGAGACGTATCTGTTGAGCTTGTGAACTCAATGGCCAATCAGAGACATATCTGTTGAGCTTGTGAACTCAATGGCCAATCAGAGACATATCTGTTGAGCTTGTGAACTCAATGGCCAATCAGAGACATATCTGTTGAGCTTGTGAACCCAATGGCCAATCAGAGACATATCTGTTGAGCACATGTGGCCAATCACGTATCTGTTGAGCGAACTCATGGCCATCAGAGTTGAGCTTGTGTGGCCAATCAGAGACATCTGTTAACTCATGGCCAATCATATCTGTTGTGAACTCCAATCATGGGGCAGAGCAACTTGGCCAATCACATTCTGTTGTGTGGCCAATCAGAGACTATCTGTTTGAGCATGTGAACTCATGGCCAATCAGAGACATATCTGTTGAACTCAATGGCCATCAGATCTGTGAGGTGTATCAGAGACATATCTGTTGAGCTTGTGAACTCAATGGCCAATCAGAGACATATCTGTTGAGCTTGTGAACCCAATGGCCAATCAGAGACATATCTGTTGAGCACATGAACTCAATGGCCAATCAGAGACATCTGTTGAGCTGTGTGATCCATATGAGCACATGAACTCAATGGCCAATCAGAGACGTATCTGTTGAGCATGTGAACTCAATGGCCAATCAGAGACATATCTGTTGATGGGGAATCAATCAAGTCCACAGTGGGCCAATCAGAGACATATCTGAGATGTGAACTCAGTGGCCAATATGAGTGGGCCATCAGAGAATGGAATGACATATCTGTTGAGCACTCAGTGGCCAATCAGAGACATATCTGTTGAGCACTCAATGGCCAATCAGAGACATATCTGTTGAGTGTGAACTCAATGGCCAATCAGAGACATATCTGTTGAGCATGTGAACCCAATGGCCAGAGGTGTTTAAGAATCCGCTCAACAGCACTTATAATGCTGGTATCGTCACATTTTTTTAAATTTCAGTACCAACTTGGTTCCCAAAATTATTAATGAGTTTCTGAGTTTAAGTACAAACATCATCAGACCCATTTGGAGTAATAAAAAAGACTATTAAAAGAGAATATTGTGATAATTCTTGTCCTTCTGAATACACAGGAGCAGCTATCCTGATGCTAAAGACGGAGATGATGTGGAGATGAAGGACGGTGAACTGCCCGAGGGAAAGACTGTGGAGTTTGATGACGAGACTCTGGAGCTCACTCTGCCCTCAGGTACTGATTGACAGCTGTATTCACAACACCTTTGTGTACAAGCATTATGACATTTAAAGGTACACTATGTAAGTTCAAAATTAACGTTTAAACAATGAGGCAATACTTCATCAATTTTTAAACAAACCCGTTTCCTCCTGACATTTATTTCTGAATCCTTTAAAATGCATATAGGACCAAACTCTGTTTTTGCCGTGTGTCACAGGGGCTAAGATCGGCCATCGCTCCCTGATGAGGTACTATAAGCAGCGGTTCGGTGTCCAGAGGGCGCTGGTTCCAGCACACAACCAGAAGGCCGTAGGTCGAGTCCTTAAACAGTACAGAGCTCTCGGCTGGGCGGGAGACTTCGGTACGTCACTGTGGATGGTGTGCAGGTTTCACTGGTGGTTAACTTTATTTCTGCAGCACTGAGTGTTTAAACATGGCTTCTCTTGCAGGGAGGGGCTTCGTGAGCCAGCAGCAGAAGGACATGCAGTACGTACGGAGGATGAAGTCCAAGTGGATGCTGAAGATTGGCATGGGCAATAACACCAACAAACAGACCCATTTCAGAGCTCAAGTCATGTTCTAAATCAGAGTAATAACAGGCTAAATGAGAATGTGTGTAGATCCAGCTGAGATGTGAACTGCTGCTAATGTTAAATCAGAATGACATGAATAAAGGTGGAACGTCACACATGATTAAAGTGGATGAGGATATCTGGAGATCCAAATCATCCGGCATCAACGCACGATTGCTTCTTTTGGTTTTGTGAAGTATTCATAATATTGTTTATATTAATCTTATTAATGCTTATAGACAAAAACACATTGTATGTGCAACTTCTGAATTATAATACTGTATAAATAAAATAAGCAATGTCAGTCTTGATGTTTGGCATTTCTTTCAAAAAAATAAAGATAAGTATTGTATAAAATCGTCTTATATGATGTAAATAATAAAAAGGTACAAATAATACAGGAGCTAAACGCTTGTCCTAGTTCTCCTGGCCAACAGATGGCGCTGTTTCACCTTATAATCCTGCTGTAAACACTCACAAGGAAGTTAACCATAACATTTGCACAGTCCTTGTAGGAAGATTCAGTATAATATTTATGATATTATGTGAAATCTGCTGAAACTCCCTTCTCCTCTGACACAGTAGGTTTCCTACCCGATAATTTCTGTAACAAGATTTTAAATATACAGCGAATGTTAATGAACTAAGCGATCAAAGCACTAGCATGTATTTAAATCGAGTGTATTAAAGCTACCATTTAATGTAATACAGCAGATATGACACATGCATTTCTTTGCAATTTGTAGCTGCTTGGGTGAATAATATATTTTGTCTTTATGAGCTTGTACCAATTGTAGAAGTATGCAATTTATATCTATCTAATATATATACAAATATAGTGATAATGTGACAGAATATAATATATAATGTTCATATTATGATATAGTATTATGTTTAGAATAGATTTCCAGATTTTGTGTTTTGGAATATGATTGTGTACTGTGATTACTGTAATAAATGTGTTGGTTAATCATTTATCCCTGTGCAATAGTTAATCTGTATCTCATTCTTGTAATAATATCTGTCCATGTAAGAATGGTAAATGATGTACAAAACTTGCAATATTTGTGTAATTCCCCTCCCTCCACTACAGATATGGGGATCTTTCAGAGGCTCGCAGGACGTCCTCTGAAGTCCATGTGTATTTGGTCACTCTGGTCACGGCACAGCTCTGCTCTCGCTGCGGTGGGCCGAGTGACCTCTGACAGAGCTCTGATAGTGACCTCGTGTCAGCTGACTCAGCACCGCTATGTTCACCGCAGAGGGTTGGGAGTGAGCCCATCAAACCCTGGTGCTGCTCCTCCACGGTTACCCTTCTCCAGGGTCACACACGGAACGACCTGGCCTTTTTCAGATCGCTGCTGCCTGGAAGAACCATCACTGATCCAGACCTGCTGAAGTCCAGCAATGTAGACTGGCTTAAGACAGTGGAAGGTGAACTATTTGCATATCCTAAAGAGTAGTTTAAAAGTTTTAGGCATGTTCTATCAATGTAAGCGAGTCGCATTTTAGTTCAAAAGTTTGTGGCCAGTAAGATTTTTTTAAGATTTTTTGTTCACGTGATGTAAAAGAAAACTAGACCCCCAAAATCCCCCACAGATCATTTATTATAGCTTGTCAAATTTGCCCCTATTTGGGTGTGAGCAAAAACACGCCGTTTTTGTGTGTGTCCCTTTAAATGCAAATGAGCTGCTGCTCCCGCCCCCTTTCCAGAAGAGGGCGGAGCTTTAACAGCTCAACAACAACAAAGCTGGAGAATCTCACGCAGCCAAAATGAGGATTGTCAGTAACGGTGTTCAGCCTTACATTGTTCAAACCGGAGTCGACACTGATGGAGAGACTCAGGAAGAAGTTACAACTTTTAGAATGAAACTGGACGTTTCTGACTTTATATCTTGCAATTCTTACTTTATAACTTGAGTTATAAAGTCTAAAGCAGATTGTGTTATAAGTCAGAATTGTAAGATATAAATCAGTCTAAAGTCTGATATAAAGTCAGAATTGTAAGATATAAAGTCAGAAAAGTCAGTGTGATATAAAGTCAGAATTGTGTATAAAGAATTGGGATATAAGTCAGGAAGATGATATAAGTCAGAATTGTGATATAAAGTCAGAATTGTTGATAGAAAGTCAGAATTGATATAAGTCTCAAGATATAAAGTCAGAATTGTGAGATATAAAGTCAGAATTACTTGATATAAAGTCAGAATTGTGAGTTATAAAGTCAGAATTGCTTGATATAAAGTTAGAATTGCAAGATAAAGTCAGAATTGCGAGATATAAAGTCAGAATTGTTGATAAAGTCAGATTGGAAGTCAGAATGTGAGTTATAAAGTCAGATTGCATGATATAAAGTCAGAATGATATTCAGAATTGTGAAAAAACAGAAACTCACAATTGTGATAAAAAGTCAGAATAATTTTTTAATTTAGTGGCAGAAACAAGCTTCTGTAGGTATTGCCTTATTCTATATCGTTTATAAAAAATATATCGATACGTCGTACAAACTCAATATACTGCCCAGCCCTATTCAAGCATAATGTTTGAGGATTGTAATATTAAAGGTCCCGTTCTTTGTGATCCCATGTTTCAAACTTTAGTTAGTGTCAGAGGTGGAAAGTCCAGGGGTCAGAAAGTAAAAGTCCTGCCATATTTTATTCCACCCACTGAAGCATTAATGATAATTAAGTGATTAATTGAGTGATGATTGACCATTATTGAAGACATTCACTAAAGGAGAAAATCACAGTTTTTAAGTTACCATCATCAAGGTAGGTTTTTTTTAGTTGAGCTCTTGACCCTTGAATTTTTAATATTAGAGTTTGTTTGAGCTGTTGTAACTGCATTAAAACCAACCAGACGAGCAAAGTTAAGAGATGATCAGGTGGTGTTGTTATGTTTCCACATAATCATTATTTGACCTGAATCACTGAACTCATTTAGAGCCCAATCTCTGTGTTAGATTTACATTATTGATTACAGCAGCACTGTGATTCTACAGCAGAAGTTCCAGTTTTTTCAAAATAATCCAAAGGTTTATCAAAATTTGTTCTAAAGAAAAAAGGCTTATTTAGACACACATAGATCAAGAATCAGCCTGTGAATCTCAACAGTGGTGAGGATAATAAAGCATGTTGCAGTGCATTCTGGGAGCCACCAATCAAAATTCATCCACGGCTCCCATCATGCATTGCTGCATGAATAAATTATGAGCTGAATTGTCTTAGTAATTTTCTTTATTCTCACTATTTTATTTTTTTTTTCTGTTTTTCTGTGACTTTTCAGAA
Source organism: Culter alburnus (assembly GCA_028476615.1). NCBI lineage: Eukaryota > Metazoa > Chordata > Actinopteri > Cypriniformes > Xenocyprididae > Culter > Culter alburnus. The sequence continues at coordinate 52,804 of JAOTNS010003973.1, read as the reverse complement.
GCTTGTTTTCTAATGTTCAGAGTTGATCTGTTATCAGAATATGTTGCTTGTCACCGTTGTTGAGATTCATACACTGATTCTTGATGTCTGTGTGTGCCTAAAAGAAGGATTTTTTTTTTTGGATCAGAACAACTTTTAAGATATCCTTCAGATTATATTGATAAAGCTGATCTTCTGCTGTAGGCTACTCAATAATGTAAATCTAACTCAGAGATTGGGCTCTAATGAGTTCAGTGATTCAGATCCAATAATGATTATGTGAAAACATAACCAACACCACCTGATCATCTTTTCTCTTTGCTTGTCTGGCTGTTATAACTCAGTTACAGCAGCCAAACAAATTCTAATATTAAAGAGTGAAGGGTCAAGAGCCCAACTAAAGCAAACCCTGACCTCTGTGATGGTGTCTTAAAAATTGTGATTTTCTCCTTTAGTGATTCTGCTTGTTATCATCAGGTGTCTTCAATAATGGTCAATCATCACTCAATTAATCACTTAATTATCTCATTAATGCTTCAGTGGGTGGAATAAAAATATGGCAGGACTTTTACTTTCTGACCCCTGGACTTTCCACCTCTGGTTAGTGTGTAATGTTGTTGTTAGAGTATAAATAAAATCTGTAAAATTTTAAAGCTCAAAGTTCAATGCCAAGCGAGATATTTTAATTAACAGAAGTCGCCTACATCGAACGGCCAGTTTGGACTACATCCCTCTACTTCCTTCTTTAATGATGTCACTAAAACAGTTTTTTGACTAACCTCCGCCCACAGGAATACACAAGAGTTGCGTTTGTAGAGTGTGTTTGTCGCCATGTCGTCGAAACGCTGTTATTTTCATCCCGCAGTCCAATCACCGGGTCTGATTCCGGCTCAAATTGATAGGGTAAAATTAAAGACATGTTTACAATAACACTGAGCGCGTGCATCTCCACGTTATGGTAAGAGGCATGACTTTTCCGGGCGCGGTGCGCTCAGAGCTGTCCAATCACAACACAGGAACGAACCGCTGGCACAATCAGAACTCGTTACGTATTTCTGAAGGAGGGACTTCATAGAACGAGGAAGTCATCAGCCCGTTTTTATGACAGTGGAAACAGCGGTATACAGATAAGTAAATTATGTGAAAAATACTGTGTTTTTTTACACGCGAAACATGAACACATGTTATATTGCACACTATAAACACAATCAAAGCTTCAAAAAAACACGAAAAACGGGACCTTTAAATATCAATTAATGCTTGTTGGTTTTTTCCTGGTAGGTAATAGTGAAGTTCTCCTGAGACCCAAAACAACAGAGGAGGTCTCTCAGATTCTCAGGTCAGATTTCCACGATCACACTGATTTTGTAGTGTGTATTTGTTTACAAGGCTTGTTTTCTTAAATCATCCACTGTTTTTCCACAGGTACTGTAACGAGCGTCATCTGGCAGTGTGTCCGCAGGGAGGGAACACAGGTCTGGTGGGAGGAAGTGTCCCGGTGTTTGATGAGATCATCCTCTCCACTTCTCTAATGAACCAAGTCATGACGTTTGACAACATCTCAGGTGTGCTTGCTAGATCTCATAACTTTACCTGTAGCATCTGTGACAAAAGTTAAATATATTCATCTGGCTTTCAGGTATCCTCACTTGTCAGGCAGGCTGTGTGTTAGAGAACCTGTCTCTCTATCTGGAGGAAAGAGACTTCATCATGCCACTGGATCTCGGGGCGAAGGGAAGCTGCCATATTGGAGGGAATGTGTCCACTAATGCAGGTGGGCTCAGACTGCTGCGCTACGGGTCGCTTAGAGGGACAGTTCTGGGCCTGGAAGTGGTGAGCGCCTCCATCTTAACAGAAATGAGTTAGAAATCTACCTCTTTTTATATGATATCCAAAAGTCCCAAAATGGCTTTAAGTTGTGTTCTTACCCATCTTTCATGTGCAGGTTTTGGCAGATGGGCGGGTTTTGAACTGCCTGGCCACACTTCGTAAGGACAACACTGGTTATGACCTCAAGCAGCTTTTTATTGGCTCAGAAGGGACATTAGGGGTCATTACTGCTGTTTCCATCCTGTGCCCTCGCAAGCCTAAAGCGGTCAATGTAGCGTTTTTAGGTAAAATGACACGTCAAATGTAAAGCACATTTTAAACATGCTAAAGATATTACAGACCATTCACAACAAGGATGATGAATATAACTATAAAGTTTTAATAATCATTGTAATTCCATGAGAATAGGGAAGTCCAAACCACAACTGTAACGATAACAACGCAGCTGATGAACAATAAACACTAGTGTTGGGGAAAGTTACTTTTAAAAATAATGCGCTACAATATTGCGTTACTCCCTAAAAAAGTAACTAATGCGTTACTTAGTTACTTTTTATGGAAAGTAATGGATTACATTACTTTTGGATTACTTTTTATCACCTGAGCTGGGCTTGCATGTTTTTTTTTTTAATAACAAAAAATAAAAGTTCTATTTTTGGTAAAACTAAAGGCCCTTTCACTGCAAAAGTGAAATAATTAAGCCTCAGGCTGATGAAAATGCAAATTCACTCCTGTACAGTAGGGGGGCGCAGCAGTAAAAACAAAAATGAAACAAATGTGATGTTTAACTAAGGTCATTTTTGCTTATTAGTATGATTGAATTGGTCAGCAGTTAATAAAGTGAGATTAAATACATAAAGTATATTTGTGAAATTTAACATTTTTAATTATTGCAGGTTTGCGTAATATTCTGAGATTGCATTTCGCTGCATTTTATGGCGTTTTTGCCGTTTTTATTATGATAGTACTGTATGTGTACAGGAAGTGAAGTTGGAGAGAGAGAGGGGGATGGGATCGGGAAAGGTCCACGAGCTGGGAATTGAATTCGCTATATGTCGATGCTGCCCACGAGGCTATCGGTCCCGACATTTCACTGCTTTTAATCATTTTGAGAGGAATACTGAATCTGTTTTTGTTAAAGTGAGATGAGTAAATCGTACATTGGAGTGGACACTAATGTAGATATTGTTTCAGTTATATTCATAGTTATCATTCTTGGTGTAAACTGGCCGCTTCAGCTTATTGCAGTTCCTCATGTGTTCTGCAGGGTGCTCCAGCTTTCAGCAACTGCTGGAAACATTTCAGTGTTGTCGAGGGATGCTGGGAGAGATCCTGTCTGCTTTTGAGTTTTTAGATGCTTCCTGTATGAACCTTTTGGAGAAGCATCTGAAACTCACCAACCCCATCACAGGTAAACACAATTTAAAGCTTTGGGTACCATTGTTTTTAAACTCGTGATGTAACGACGTAACAGTCTGTTTCACAAAGTAGTGACAGATCTTTTATTCTGTTTTATTGTGACATACATCCGAGTTAAGTGGATTATTGAACAAGGAAAAAATGTAGGGCGGGGACCTGCTTCTATACATTGGTTGTTGATTGGATGGAGGAGGATTTGAATGTGAGCTTGCGGCTGATTGTAAAAAAGGGGGCGGGGTTTAAGCGGATGAAATGATTGGAGAAGTCTGCCATACATCACCAGAAAGAAGTTGTCTGTTATTTCATCGGAAGATCTATGGATGAATCGTTCACAATAACATCAATAACATGCATTTAGAGCAAACAGAGCGGATTTTAACTTCGTAGCTCTGAAACTCTTTTGTAATTGTCACATTTTCCAAGAATCATCATTCTCCCCTAAAAGTGATTGGGCAGACCAAACCGTAAGTCATAGAGCCTTGAAAATTGGAGGACTGGTAGTTCTCATACCGTCTACAACGTCACCAAAGCTCACCCCAATCGTATAGAATTGCTCATAACCCCTGAACCCAACAAAATTCGATTCCTGTATTAAATCACCACCCTTTTTTTAGGGTATTTTGGACTTTTTTTGAAAAAAACTAATTTTTCGAACTAGTCCTAGGTTTTTGGTCTGATCAGTGCAGCAAGATTCTCTGGAGTCTGACTGTCAACAATTATAAAAAAAAAAACAAATCGAAATTTAGATAAATTTCGATAATTTTTTTTACTAAAATGGCTATAACTCGTGAATGGAATGAGACATTTTCACCAAACTTGGCACACCTATGTAAAAGCTCATTCTGTGGTTGTGTGAAAAAGGACGTGGCGACTGGCCACTTGGTGGCACTATAACATAGAAAAAATGTAAAAATGGCTATAACTATGCCACCCTAAGTCTGATTGACTTGAAAATTGGCATGCAGTGTCTTTGTCCAAGGTTTCAAGACTGGCTTTGAGGACATTCACGTATCTCGAAAAATGCGGCCAGTGGTGGCTAATGAATTTTGAGCAGCTATCAGACAAGGTTAATGGAGGCCAATCAGAACGAAACTCTCTGGGCCTGTTTGACTCACAACCCTAGAGACCTCTAAGAAATACAAAAGAAATCGGCCACCAGGGGGCATCTTTCCTTTTTCATGTGCGTAAAGGATTGTATATCACTTAATTTCACTTTATTTTTAATTTTTTAATATCACTTAATTAAACCCAGCAGCCTCTGTCCTTCAAATCCTTCGTTAAATATTGGAGATTATTTCAAAAAACAACTTTAGCAAACTAGTCCTATGTTTTTGGCTCAACCTCGATAACTGTTAAAAAGCTTTATAAACCATATATTTCCTGTAGTAAATTGCCTGTTTTGGCTGTAAATGGTCTTTTCCATCTATGATCGAGATGGTTACAGGCTTGCTAAACTTTTTAACCATGTGCTTAAAGACCTTAAAGCGCTTGAACCCGATAATTGCTGCTTGCAGCTATATTTTATTTGTTTTTATTGCACTCTTGAATATGTTTTAAAGCAGAATGATGTCTTGCAGAATGTCCCTTTTACATTGTCATCGAGACTGCTGGATCCAACTCAGCCCCGATGAAGAAAAACTACACAACTTCCTTGAGGAGGTCATGACATCATCTCTGGTGACTGATGGGACAGTTGCGACAGAGGCGACAAAAATCAAGGCACTCTACTTACTCAAGTTGTGTGGATCGATTTCAACATTTGTCTGTGTTTTTGAACTTGATGCGCTAAAGGTCTTATGTCTATACAGGCATTGTGGTCTTTGAGGGAGAGAGTCACAGAAGCTCTGACACATGAAGGCTACACCTACAAATATGACATCTCCCTCCCTGTGGAGAAGATCTACGATTTAGTTGAAGACATGAGGAGGCACCTTGGAGACATGGCCAAGAATGTTGTTGGTTATGGACATGTTGGTATGGTTATCTTTTTCTCTTGCAATGAGTCTGTAGCTGGAATACACTTCGACTTTTTTGAGCATCTTTTTGTTCCAGGTGATGGAAATCTTCATCTAAACATCACATCCCCCTCTAAAGACCCCGCTCTACTGGCTGCCATTGAGCCGTACGTGTATGAGTGGACGGCCCGATGGAAAGGCAGCATCAGTGCAGAGCATGGCTTGGGTCTGAAGAAGAGAAACTACATTTACTACAGTAAACCCTCAGAGGCAGTCGCCCTCATGGGCAGCATTAAAGCCATGCTGGATCCTAAAGGCATTCTCAACCCTTACAAAACACTGCCAGACAACATACACTAATAGTTTCATATGGAAATTACAAAACCACATTTTTATTGTACTGTTTTGTGTTGAATGGACCATAAGAGATTAAAATCAGAGTGTTTATTTTGTTCAGTGTTGTGTTTTAGAAGTGATGCTTTAAATATAATAACGCCCCTTTTACAAGATGTAATATAAGTCTCTGGTGTCTCCAGAATGTGTGTGTGAAGTTTCAGCTCAAAATACCCCACAGATCATTTATTATAGCTTGTCAAATTTGCCCCTATTTGGGTGTGAGCAAAAACACGCCGTTTTTGTGTGTGTCCCTTTAAATGCAAATGAGCTGCTGCTCCCGCCCCCTTTCCAGAAGAGGGCGGAGCTTTAACAGCTCAACAACAACAAAGCTGGAGAATCTCACGCAGCCAAAATCAGGACGATGTTCAGCCTTACATTGTTCAAACCAGAGTCGACACTGATGGAGAGACTCAGGAAGAAGTTACAATCATTTGGAGAGACTGTTTATGATTTATTGGGATTATAAAAAAAAGGAGTGGGTGGATTTTTTATCATTACTGGTTTGCACGCACATCTGTGTTCAAACACCATATAAAATGAATTTTGCATATTAGTTCCCCTTTAAAACCTACACTATGCAACGTTTGGCCCTCTAGCGGTTGAAGCATAAAACTACAGGTTACTTGCGGAGGAACATTGGTTTGGTAATGACGCGAGTTGTGCTTCGACTCTGCGGATGAATCTGAAGATGACCACAGGTGTCAGGTGATCTCCTCATCAGGTAATCATGACTGCTACTGCTAACAACATCAAAACTGCCCAACAGTGACTCATGGTCAGGTAGGTTGTTGTTTCGACTTGTTGAAATTAGTTTTAAAATACGTTACAAAAGTTTGGCAACGCTGACATTAGAAAACGATTGCTATTCATATCAAATAACGGTGGAATCTATAACTAGGCAAGGCTATTTTTAACAAAATAGACCGAAGAAGTAATGCAACTATTGTGACTGTATGTTTTATTTCGGGTACTATAATAAGCTTTTCCAGTTTGTCGTGTCTCGCTGAGGTCGATGTACCGAGTTCACACGTCAAATGTCCGACTTTGAGTGGCGTTCCAGACATTATTTCCTAGAAGGAAGTGGGAAAAATCCCAAATCCGATCTGTATTGAACGCAGCATTACCCTTCCTTTTGTAGGAATGACGAAATTAACAGTTTCCCGGGAAATCTGTCCAGACACCTCTAAAATATATAATTATTATAGGCTTACCATAGGGTTAAAGGGTTAGTTCACCCAAAAATGAAAATGTTGTCATTAATTACTCACCCTCATGTCGTTCCACACCCCTAAGACCTTCATTCATCTTCAGAACACAAATTAAGATATTTTTGATGAAATCCTGCATAGACAGGTACGTCCTCTCTCATGATCCAACTAAAAACATATTTAAATCAGTTCAGTGGTTCTACCTTAATATAAAGCGACGAGAATATTTTTGTGCGCCAAAAACCAAAATAACATCTTTATTCAACAATATTTAGTGATGGGAGATTTCAAAACACTGCTTTGGAGCGTTACAAATCTTTTGTTTCGAATCGGATCGCGTATCAAACCGCTGAAACCACGTGACTTTGTCGCTCCAAACCACTGATTCGATTTGTAAAGCTCCGAAGCTTCATGAAGCAGTGTATTGAAATCGGCCATCACTAGATATTGTTAAAAAGTTTTTTTTTTCTAATATTAATATTGAACCACTGTACTCCCATGAACTGATTTAAATATGTTTTTAGTACATTAATGGATCTTGAGAGAGGAAATGTCATTGAGGCCTCACTGAGCCACCGGATTTCATCAAAAATATCTTAATATTTGTGTTCTGAAGGTGAACGAAGGTTGTGTGGAACGACATGAGGGTGAGTAATAAATGACAAATGACATTATTCATTTTTGGGTGAACTAACACTTTAAGGTTAATTGGGGCAAGGCAAAAACATGATTTGCAACATGGTTTTGTAACGTACTCATTATTTAAATCTTGTTAATTTTGAAAAAGGTTTCATAGTGCGAATGGTGTAATTTCTGAAGAACTAATGGTGCCAAACAGGATTGCTTTGAGCACTCATAAAAACAGTTTTAAAGGGTTAGTTCACCCTCATGTCGTTCCACTCAACTTTCATTCATCTTCAGAACACAAATTAAGATATTTTTGATGAAATCCGAGAGCTTTCTGTCCCTCCATAGACTGCAATGCTATTACCACTTTCAAGGCCCTGAAAGGTAGTAAAGTGGTTCAGCCTTTATTTTATGAAGCAACAAGAATACTTTTTGTGTGCAAAAAAGCAAAACAAAAAAAAATGGTGCAGCAGGGTTGAACCACTGCAGTCACATGACTGTTTTAACGATGTCTTTAGTTCCTTTCTGGACCTTGAAAGTGTTGATTATATTGCTGTCTATGGACGAGTCTCTCAGATTTCATCAAAAATATCTTAATTTTAAAGGTCTTACGGGTGTGGAACGACATGATGGTGAGTAATTAATGACAGAATTATCATTTTGGGTGAACTAACCCTTTAACCAGTAGTGTTTGGTAATTAACAGCATAAAGTAATTATTTATTTTTTTTGCAGATTTGTTTGATGGTGCAAAATTCACACCCTTCACCTTTTCAGACATTAAAGCTACTGAGCCACATGTCCATTTATAAAAATATACCTGGAGACACAAATGAAATCAGCACTGAATTCTTCAAATAAACGCCCAGCATGAGATTTTATTTTAAATCATGTAAATACACCAGATTTTGTCTCATGTTCCTCACCAACAAAAAGTTATTAAATCCATTTAGACAAAATGATATTTTGGTTAACAATGGCTGATGTATTTTTACTGGCATAAAAATGCATCCTCATCACATACAAATCCGTCCATTGTGCTAAATGGAAAACAAATTTAATTCCTTTAAAGACTGCTACTAAAGGGTCTACAGCGGATCTTGTGTCTGTGGCAGAGTTGGCATGTGTGCTCTCATTAGCTTCAGCCGGTCAACTAAAGCTCTGGTTATCAAAGAGCGGCTCCAGACCTCCTGTAAACATCACCACAGATAAGCAGGTCATTTCCCAGCAGACTCAGACAATGGGGAACCTTTACTCAGTCTTAATTTAGCTAAATGCATGACAAGACAAATGCATGATAATGTGCAGCAAGATTCTTGAAACCTACGGTCAAAAAGAAAGCATTATCACAGCATGGACACAAAGAAATACCATTCCACTGATGTAACCAACGAAAAGAGCAGTTGTTTTTTAATTCATAACCGTGTCTTGCATTTTATATTCCAGTAACATCATACAGATATGGGTTCTTCATTATAACATATTCACAGTTCTTAATGCAACAATTCCTGTAGTCTAATTCCTAAGATCATTCCCCAGTAGAACACATAAATGTAAACGTTCAGTCGTTTGTGGGAGAGCAAAAGTGACCAGTGTTGAGCGGTTCACATGTAGTGTGTCATGACAAAAACATCACACTCAACTCAATCCAAAAGCAACGTACACAAACCATCTCGACTTGGGATGTAACTGTAGTGTTTTCCTTTGTAAACCTCCTATATTAGAGTGACGCCGCACTTTTAAATAGTCAAAAAAGTTTAAAATTTAAAAATCATTCGCATACTCTCGGTTTATGGCGCATGTTGAAAACCGTGATACAAAAGTGTCAAAAAGCGCGAGGATAAACAAATATGCAAATTCACAAAACCAGAGTCTGTTTATGACTACGGCTAGCTTTGTTAGTGTGTTGACATGTCAGCTTGTAATTAGAGTTTTGTACACAACATTAGCAAATAATTCAGGCCTACTGGACAGCGGCTGATTGTCAGTGAAGAAACATCAAGTACGCATGCCGGTGAGGGCAAAGAGAAAGACAAACGGCTACAAAAAAAAGCACTATGATGTGCTACAATGGCTTTTTGTCAGGCAGGCATAGAGGCAACAGGTCAGAAAGGCCTTGTGTCAAAGGAAGCCCTCGTGAGATGAATTCTGTCATCATTTACCCGCCCTTATGTCATTCCAAACCTATATAACTTATTTCTGTCACTTTCAGGGATGTTGACAGTCCCTGGTCACATAGTAATTTGGGTTTAATATTAGGGATGCACAATATATATGAGACACCATATCAGTATCGGCTGATAAATGTTAATTTTTAATGTTATCGTTATCGGCCTGATAAGAAAATTTGGCTGATATATTAAAGCCGATAATTAATGGATTATTTCCTTCAGCTGAGACACTTCAGATGCTCACTGTCCACCAGGTTCTCAAATTATGTAAAAATTTTGATTTATCGGCCAATATATATCGGTTATCGGCTTTCAAATATAAAACAATTATCGTATCGGCCAAAATTTGTTTTTGTAATCAGGCTCTCAAATATTATATAATTTTGATTTAGATTTATCGGCCAATATATCAGTTATCGGCTTTCAAATATAAAGAATTATCGGTTATCAGTATCTGCCAAAATTTTAGACTTTTGTTTTTGTAATCAGGCTTTCAAAAATTATATAATTTTGATTTAGATTTAGATTTATCGGACAATATGTCGGTTATCGGCTTTCAATATAAGAATTAATCGGTATCGGCCAAATTTCAGACTTGTTTTTGTAATCAGGCTCGATTAAGATTTATCGGCCAATATCATTATCGGTTTTCAAATATAAAGAATTATCGGTATCGGCCAAAATTTGAGACTTGTTTTTGTAATCAGGCTCTCAAAAATTATATCAAATTTGGATTTAGATTTATCACCAATATATCTTATTAGATTTCAAATATAAAGAATTAATATCGGCCAAAATTGAGACTTTTGTTTTTGTAATCAGGCTCTCAAAAATATAAAATTGATTTAGATTTATCGGCCAATATATTATCGGTTTCAAATATAGAATTAGTATCCCAAATTTTAGACTTTTGTTTTTGTAATCAGGCTTTCAAAAATTATATAATTTTGATTTAGATTTATCGGACAATATGTCGGTTATCGGCTTTCAAATATAAAGAATTATCGGTATCGGCCAAAATTTCAGACTTGTTTTTGTAATCAGGCTCTCAAATTATATAAATTGTGGATTAGATTTAATATATCATTACGGTTTTCAAATATAAAGAATTATCTTATCGGCCAAATTTGAGACTTGTTTTTGTAATCAGGCTCTCAAAAATAATCAAATTTTGGATTTAGATTTATCAGCCATATCAGTTATTAGATTCAAATATAAGAATTATCGGTATAGGCCAAAATTTGAGACTTTTGTTTTGTAATCAGGCTCTCAATTATATAAAATTGTTTAGATTATATATCGGTTATCGGCTTTCAAATATAAAGAATTATCGGTTATCAGTATCTGCCAAAATTTTAGACTTTTGTTTTTGTAATCAGGCTTTCAAAAATTATATAATTTTGATTTAGATTTATCGGACAATATGTCGGTTATCGGCTTTCAAATATAAAGAATTATCGGTTTCGGCCAAAATTTCAGACTTTTTTTTTGTAATCGGGCTCTCAAAAAATATATAAAATTGTGGATTAAGATTTATCGGCCAATATATCAGTTATCGGTTTTCAAATATAAAGAATTATCGGTTATTGGTATCGGCCAAAATTTTCATAACGGTGCATCCCTAGTTAAAATATGAATGACAGATTTTTCATTTTTAGATAAACTATCCCTTTAACCACTGCTTCAGAATCACTAAACAAGCCTAATTTAAGAGAGTCTGTAGTTCTCTACTATACATAGCGGCATTTTGTAACCAAAGAGCTGTATAACACAAGTTCACTGTAGCTAATTCAAAAACTGTGACTGACTTTTGCCTAAATTATCTACAAGAATTATTGGGATCTTTGAAAAGCTCAAAAACCATCATATTTCTAAAAGCGAGTGACGTTACAGCTATAAAGTTCTTCTGGTTGCAATAAGAATCATGCGCACACACACACACACACTACGGGTAGAGATTGCATTTCAGCGTGTCCTCTTCGTTTTTCCCGAAAAGTACAAATCTTAAAAGTTTGCCAATGGTTAAATAGACAATGTGATGGCGTAAAAAAAAATCCATGATTGAGGGTTCAATTCAAGGCCTGTCAGACTGTGTCCGTATTTCTCTCCTTTTCTGGAGGGGAAGTGGGAAAAACCATCCATAAAAGAGCAGAATTCTCTATAAAAAGTTTTTAGGCCAATGGACAGGAAGAACAAAGCGAATGAACAGCATGTTAGGGTTGGGACAGACGCCAGCGCTCGAATCCAATGGTCTGGATCTCTCTCCTCAGCAGTCGGTTTTGCCCTTCTCCAGCGAGCTGTGGATTTTATCCAGAGTCTTTTTGATGCGCAGGGCGGTGAGTCGAGCCGACGGGTTCTGGTACCAGCACTCTTTCATGAGCTTCACCAGAGCAGACAGGGTCTGAGATCACACAAACACACATTAGACATTTGTTTTCAGATCATGGGGAGGATCTAATGCTTTAAGGAAAATAGGGACTTTCACAGAGACACCTCAACAGTACTTACAGGATCTGAAAACCAGCGGTTGGGAATGAACGGCCTCTGCTGCTCCACACAAACCACTTTCCTCATGTCATCAAAGCTGGGGTCGTTAGGCACCAGGTCGTAGAAAGGTGGCTTGTATTCCTCGACGATTCCTACAGGATCACAGGGGATGAACAAAAGTCACTGAGCATGCATCCGGACCACTGTCTGAACTATACTGTCCTTAAATACGGACAAAGCGAGCTGACCGTTACTGATGGTTCTGCGAGCGATCTCCCACAGCACCAGACCAAAGGCCCAGATGTCCACCCTCTTATAGGCGTCGAAACAGTCTGTCTGGATGGTCTCATCTAGAACCTCTGGTGCCATGTAGCGCTTGGTTCCCACTTTAGGATTATTTCCCACGTCCAGCTGATTATCAGACTGTGTGTGTGTTACTGCCAGACCTAGAGAAGGACACAAGGAAGATGATGAAGAGTAGAGCAAGGAGAGATTGTTACGAAAGATTTCCATTTTGTAAAAACAGTTCATTTGTAATAATAGCGTTGCATTTTTGATCAAATACATACAACCTTGGTGATCAAAAGACTTGTCAAAAACCTTATAAAATCTTATCGACCCCAAACATTTAAACTGAAGTGTACATTTACTTTTAGCTTGTAAGAATGCAAACATATTCAGGAATCAACCCCGAAAAACCTTCATGTTAAAGCAGTTGATCTTCACCTTTTTGACTTCTTTGTTCACATTTCATGGCCCCAATTCACTCACAATTTCTAGCCAATAAAATACTTTAGAGCTTGGCATAACTAAAAAGATGTACATTTGTTATAAAAACAACCAAAATAAGAAATATCTCAATGTGTAGGTTTTTTTTAGCTCATTTTCATTCTTATTTTTAAGTCATGTTGGATATTTGTTAGGGCCTGCTGGTTGAGAACCACTGTATCACAAGACAACATTAACATGAATAAATGTGACTTATTTACAAGTTCGATCGAATATTTAGCAAAAAAAACAAAACAATGTAGAGCAGTTAAGTTACATTGTTAAAAGGTACAATATGTAACTTTCGGGCCTCTAGCAGTTAAAAAAAAACAAATTTTGCAGAAGAACATTGTTTTGGTTTTTATTCTGAGTGCTTTTATTATTTAAATGTTAATTTTGAACAAAAAAAGTTACATAGTGTACCTTTAAGTTACATTATATATTATTTAGGGATGCACCAATATGAAAATTTTGCCCAATACCGATAATTTCTTTATATTTGAAAGCCGATAACTAAAATATTGGCCGATCAATCTAAATTGATATAATTTGAGAGCTTGATTACAAAAACAAAAGTCTCAAATTTTGGCCGATACTGATAATTCTTTATATTTGAAAGCCAATAACCGATATATTGGCCAATAAATTGAAATCAAGATTATTTAATTTTTGAGAGCCTGAGCCTGAAAACAAGTCTCAAATTTTGGTCGATACTGATAATTCTTTATATTTGAAAGCCGATAACTAATATATTGGCCGATCAATCTAAATTTTGATATAATTCGAGAGCTTGATTACAAAAACAAAAGTCTCAAATTTTGCCCAATACGATAATCTTTATATTGAAAGCCGATAACTAAAATATTGGACGATCAATCTAAATTTTGATATAATTCGAGAGCTTGATTACAAAAACAAAAGTCTCAAATTTTGCCCAATACCGTAATTTCTTTATATTGAAAGCGAACTGATATATTTGATAAATCTAAATTGATATAATTTGAGAGCTTGATTACAAAAACAAAAGTCTCAAATTTTGGCCAATAACCGATAATTTCTTTATATTTGAAAGCCGATAACCGATATATTGGCCAATAAATTGAAATCAAGATTATTTAATTTTTGAGAGCCTGAGCCTGAAAACAAGTCTCAAATTTTGGCCGATACCGATAACTGATAATTCTTTATATTTGAAAGCCGATAACCAGTCTCTGATAACAAAGTCTCACCATTAAGTCATGTCTCAAGCACACAGTTATAATGTTCTCATTATAATATTATGTAGTCTATATGACAGACTTGTGCTGTACGTTGCACTTAACTGTATTTTCCTTTTTGAAGTGATTTCAATCATATTTCAAGCGATTCAAAATCATAATTGCGGACAGTGTGCATCTGAAGTGTCTCAGCTGAAGGAAATAATCCATTATTTATCGCCTTTAATATAATCGGCCGATACCGATATGGTGGCCGATATATCGTGCATCCCTAATATTATTGATTTAATAAATTATTTTCCTGTCTGCACAGCCTTTGTGAAGTCAGTTACTACAAGAAAGTCATTACATTTTGCAGAAATATTATTTTAAAAAAACATCATATACAAGATGAACAATATCATTACATATACAGGCTCAAATTTGATGTGATTAAAAAAAAAAAATCTCAGAGCAGGCCAGAAATTACCCAGGTCAGCGATGCAGCACTGCAGATCTTTCTTCACCAGGATATTCTTGCTCTTCAGGTCTCTGTGAGCGATGGCCGGTTTGCCTTCAGTGCCAAAAATCTCCGTGTGCAGGTGCACCAGCCCGCTGGCTACCGACGCCGCCATGTGCAGCCCATCTGCCATCTCCACGGCAACACGCTGCAGGTAGTCATAGAGAGAGCCGTTCTCGTGATAGTGTGTGATGAGCCACAGCTGAGTGCTGGAGTTTCGGGAGGTCATGTCAGAAGCCATGAATCCTGGAAAGAAAGTTTAAAATAACATTAGTAGAGGTGAGGGGAAAAACGATTCACGTATGAATCGCGATTCACAAACTTCAAAAATCACAGTCTACTTAAAGTTATTGACACGTTAGAGTTCAGAAAAAAACATGTTTCACTCACCTAATATATTTTCATGTCGTAGTAGAACAGTGTTGTATATTTCTGTCTCTCTAAACCATGACTTCTCATCTCTGGAGGAGAAGATCTTCACGGCTACGTTCTCTCCTTGCCACTGACCTCTCCACACTTCACCATACCGTCCCTTACCTGTGAACACAGAACTCATATCACATACACGATCTATTGTAAAGGCCCCAAACACACAATAAACATCATACAATCTGTCTTACCAACACACTCTACCAGACTGATCTGCCGTGCAACCGTCCTCTGCACCAGGAACGGCAGTCCTGAACCACTGCCTGATGTGCAGGAGTGATCCATCAGGTCCTGGAAAACAACATAAAACTGATGAGTCGATGTCTAACCAAGGAACTTCAGCTAAACCACTGCAACATACAACTGACATCGATACCATGGGAAAAACTGCTGCACAGCTAGATATTTTAATATCTCATAATTTGTCAGCAGGTTTATTAGGCTGCTGTCACTTTAAGATCCATTATACTGTTACACATGCGTTTTCTTTCTGTTTACGTTCACTTCAAACATAACTGACTGTGTTTACGTGAATACTCTCCAAGACCGGCATTTTGACATTATTTGACTGTTTAAGAGCAATAAGCAGCTTAAAAGAACTCAATTCAGTACTGAGAGGAGGCTTTATGTGGTGAGAACAAAATCTGCAGGAATGAGTAAAATTCTGTGCAATACGTGCCGAAATTCAATCCCTATAAACACCAACTATATTCATCCGGAGCAAATGAAACGAGGCGGTTTGTGTGTCGACCCGCTGTCGGAGACTGTGTTAGTGTTAATGTCAAGCCCTGATTGTAACACACAGTATATATTACAGGAACAGTTGTAGTGTATAATATTGAAGTACCGCAAGTGTGCTGTCTCCGACATTAGACGCGATGAGCCCGTCGATGGCGCCCTGCTCAGTGTCGAACTCGTGCAGTCTCTCCAGACGCCCATGATGGAGTCGACGGCACACCAGCAGAGCCAGCACAGACAGCAATCCCAGAACCACAAACGGACCCAACACAAAGAGAACCAGCATCTCCACACGGTAATGCACCGTCTTTTCTGTTTCTGGACCTTTTCAGAAACACAATCAGATACATTCACCATATATTACTGCTGCTAAAAATGTATTACATTGTTAACTTAAAATAATAAATATAAATAAATTATAGATGGGTCAAATATGTGTCCTATAAAAGTTGTTAAATAATTAAAACAAATAATTTTATTATTTAATTTTATGGTCAGTGAAATTGTTGCTATATTTAATGTTTTTGAAAGAATCAAGGCTGCATTTATTTGATCAAAAATACAGAAAAATCAGTAATATTGTGAAATATTATTACAATTTAAAATAATGACTTTCTGTTTTAATATACTTTAAAATATAATTTATATCCTGTGATCAAAGCTGAATTTTCAGCATCATTACTCCAGTCTTCAGTGTCACATGATCCTTCAGAAATCATTCTAATATGATGATTTATTATCAAAGTTGGAAATAGTTGTGCTGATAAATATTTTTTATAACCTTTGATTATTTTTTCAGGATTATTTGATGAATAAAAAGTTAAAAAGAACAACATTTATTCAAAATAGAAATCTCTTCTAACAATATAAAAGTCTTTACTAGCAATTTTTATCAATTTAACATCCTTGATGAATAAAAGTATTCATTTCTTTCAAAAATAAAAAAAAATCTATTTTAAATTCTGTTATTTTTTTTTTTTTACTTTTTATTCATCACGGGTTATTTAACAAAATATAATACAACTATTACTACATTGATAATAAATCATCATATTAGAATGATTTCTGAAGGATCATGTGACACTGAAGACTGGAGTAATGATGCTGAAAATTCAGCTTTGATCACAAAAATAAATTATATTTTAAAGTATATTAAAATAGAAAACCATTATTTTAAATTGTAATAATATTTCACAATATTACTGATTTTTCTGTATTCTTGATCAAATAAATGCAGCCTTGATAAGCATAAATATATATGAATGTTCCTAAAAATGTATTAAATTAAAAATAATAAATATAAATAAATCATAGAATAATATATAATAAAATTTGCTAAATTATTAAAATAATAATTAAAACTAACAAATAATATTATTTAAAATTGTTCACAGGAAAGGTACAAATCTGAACTTTAGCCCTGATCTGGCCAATAAAAATCTTGATCCGTGTTTCCACAGCAAAACTGGTATTCAAATACAGATTACAGATCTGGTTTCTCATGTGACTTACTGGTCTGCAGCAGTCGAAGCAGGGTCTCTTTGGAGACGTTGGCGTTGCACATGTGTTGTGAGCAGCATTCTACGACGCGGCTGGCGGTGTGTGTCGCGGAGCAGGTCATGCGCTTGCTCTCCGGCCCAACCAGGCAGCCGCGTTTGAACGTCGTCACATCGTTGGTGATGATAACGGAGGTGTAGCACTGGTCTCCGGTGCACTGCTGCTCATTACAGTCACTGCCCACACACATGCAGCCGATGGAGACATCTGGAGAGAGAGTCAATCATGAATGAAGGGAGAGGGGGCAGTATGGAGCGGTTTGTCAGTTGTCACCCACTCTGGGAACAATGAAATGAAGGAAGGAAGAGCAGCATGACGCCAGACTCTCTCCGCCTGATAACTGAGACTGTTTTCTTCCCTGCCTTCATTTCCTGTGACACTGAACTGTCGACTTTACAAATTGACTACACGGGATAAAGGCCAGAGAGCATCAGTGACTCAGATCAGTTAACCCAGCATTCATGTTTTATGCCCTTCGTGAGACACGCTAACAGAGAGGACACTGACACCTAATGAAAGTACAACTACATACGCCATTCCTACAGCGCTGTGGCTGAACACATCACTGAATTACTGCTGAAAGGGTTAGTTCACCCAAAAATGACAATTCGGTCATTAATTACTCACCCTCGTGTCGTTCCACACCCGTAAGACCTTTAAAATTAAGATATTTTTGATGAAATCTGAGAGCTTTATGACTCATCCATAGACAACAACACTTTCAAGGTCCAGAAAGGCACTAAAGACATCATTAAAACAGTCATGTGACTGCAGTGGTTCAACCTTAATGTTATGAAGAGACGAGAATACTTTCTGTGCGCAAAAACAAAACAAAAATAATAACTTTATTCAACAATCTCTCTTGTGTCATTCTCATGTTTACGTCCAGCGCTTCCAGGTTCTTCGTTAGAACACCGACTCATTATTGGCCGGCTCCTGAGTCAGCATCACACCAGCTGATCACATGACCAGCTTTGGCCAATACTGATGTAAACACGGAAGCGTTGAACTGCGTCAATTTCATAACAGAATGACAGGAAGAGGAAAAATTGCTGAATAAATTTATTTTTGTTTTGTTTTTGCACACAAAAAGTATTCTCGTCTCTTCATAACATTAAGGTTGAACCACTGCAGTCACATGACTGTTTTAACGATGTCTTTAGTGCCTTTCTGGACCTTGAAAGTGTTGATTATATTGCCGTCTATGGATGAGTCTCTTAGATTTCATCAAAAATATCTTAATTTTAAAGGTCTTACGGGTGTGGAACGACATGAGGGCGAGTAATTAATGACAGAAACTTCATCTTTAGGTGAACTAACCCTTTAAGCTCAAGTCTCACATCAAGTGTGAGTGCTACTGTTAATATAGGCCTGATATTGTTTTAATACGCCATTTTTGAAGTAGGCTAATGCATGTTTGTGTAATTTTGATGGATTTTTTTTATCAAAAGTGTGCCGTGGCGAGAAAATGGTTAGAAAAAACACTGCTTTAGAGAACTAAATCTTTTGAAAAATAATGATGAGTTTAGTTTCAGACATTTAGTAGTATATTAAAAATATCATTAGTCCTCCAAGCTTTATAATGGAAGTGAAGATTTTGAAGCCAAAAATAATGCATCCATCCATCATAAAAGAAATCCATACGACTCCAAGAGGTTAATAAAGACCTTTTTTATACATTTTTATAAGAAAAATATCCATATTTACAACTATAAATTCAAATAACTAGTTGTTTCTGTTGTCCAGGTCTTTACCTTTAGCTGATGTCTGTAAGAACTGAAGCAGGAACAGGACGATGATTCGGGTACTGCAATGCCCCATTTGGTTCACTGCACTGAGAGGAAACAGATGTTACAAATGCACAACACACACCTCATATCACTGTCCAGCTTCAATAAAAGCCCTGCTAAACAGCGGGCTGATTCGACACAAGGGCGGAAGCACAAAGATGACGACTTAATTACATTTCTTAAAGAGTGCAGCTGTGCTCAGCCTCTCTCACTCCGAGTGTTTACAGACAGAGTGATGTCTCCATGGCAACGGAGGAGAGAGAGATGCCCATGATGGAGCGAGATCAAAGACCGTGGAGGAGGCAGAGAGGAACTAGCGTTTTGGGGGTGTAGGACTCTGTTACGGTGTAATATTCATCATGAATATGACTAATGTAGCATCATTTAATCCTTACAAATAATAAAAGTGATTGAGAACGACCAAGCTTACTTGTACGACTCCTCAGGAGACTCTCAGCACTGCCGTTCAGTATCCCGTCTTCCCATTGGATTCTAAAAAGAAGATTGAAACCAAATCACATGTTGTGTCTTGATTCCCTCCTGCCCATATTAACACAGTCATGCTTTTAGAAAGACCCCAAAATGCTTCTGTTTTGCCCACTAAAAATGATATTACCAGCCGAACAATTTGAGTGTAAATTCCAGTTAATTAACATTGAATTTCAAAACATCTTTAGCTTTAATGGAAGAAACAAGAAACGATCAAGTGATAAATCTACATTTTCTATTATTAGAGAGCGTGAAATAGTGACGAATCATTTTACGTCGTAACATTTTTTCCGTTTCCCCCAGAACCTCACAATATTTTTTTCAACATTTAATTTGAAATTTCTTTTAACCTGAATCATATTACATATAGTGTTATGATTTTATAGTTTGTGCACATTACAATTTTCTAGCATATGAAATAGTTAAGAATAGCATTAATATATAAAATAAAAAAGACATTTAGATGTCCGCATCAATTTAAATTTACAAAAGTGAAAACACATTTAAGGGTTAGTTCACCCAAAAATTAAAATAATGTCATTAATTACTCACCCTCATGTCGTTCCACACCCGTAAGACCTTCATTTATCTTCAGAACACAAATTAAGATATTTTTGATGAAATCCTGCATAGCCAGCAATGACATTTCCTCTCTCAAGATCCATTAATGTACTAAAAACATATTTAAATCAGGTCATGTGAGTACAGTGCTTCAATATTAATATTATAAAGCCACGAGAATATTTTTGGTGCGCCAAAAACACGAAATAACGACTTATATAGTGATGGCCGATTTCAAAACACAATCTTTTGTGTTAAATCATGATTCGGAGCACCAAAGTCACGTGACTTCAGCAGTTTGGCGATCTGAATCATGATTCGATACGCTGATTCATAACGCTCCGAAGCTTCCTGAAGCAGTGTTTTGAAATCGGCCATCACTATATAAGTCGTTATTTTGTTTTTTTGGCGCACAAAAATATTCTCGTGGCTTTATAATATTAATATTGAACCACTGTACTCACATGAACTGATTTAAATATGTTTTTAGTACATTAATGGATCTTGAGAGAGGAAATGTCATTGCTGGCTATGCAGGCCTCACTGAGCCATCGGATTTCATCAAAAATATCTTAATTTGTGTTCTGAAGATGAACGAAGGTCTTACGGGTGTGGAACGACATGACATTATTTTCATTTTTGGGTGAACTAACCCTTTAAGTGCAAGTAAAACATCTACTTTTAAGGTTTCAAATAAGTTTTGGGAGAATAAAATGTCAAAATGTGGGTGAAAATGTTCCATTGTCATTCAGTGTAACACTTATATTTATGTACAAATTGAAATTCTGACCTGTATGCATTAAAATATTTAAAAGAATAAGTGAGTATACTAAATTTTATTGCATTTTAAATGTGTAAAAAAATTCTTGCTGACAAATGGCAAAGTTTAAAAATGTAATATGTCTTTAATATGGCATAAATAGATGGTTTGTTGTAAATATCCCTGACAAGATTGTTACACTGAATGACATTTTAGTGTGTGTCTTCTGTAAATCAAGGTTAAAAAAAAAAAAAAAAAAAAAAAAAAAAATTAATTTCTGCTCAGAAACAAATAAATGAATAAGGCCTCATTCTGATGAACTGAAAAACAACAATTCAAAGCTGTATTACACTTACTGTTTTCATGCACATACACACATACACATATATACACACATATATATATATACACATATACATACATACATACATATACATACATACATATACATACATATATATATATACATACATATATACATACATATATATATATATATATATATATATACCACACATATATATACACACACATATACATATATATATACATATATACATATATATATATATATATATATATATATATTATATATATATATACACACATATATTATATATATATATATATATATATATATATATATATATATATATATACACACATATACATATACATACATATTACACATATACACATATACACACATATATATACACATATACACACATATATATATATATATATATATATACACACACACACACACACACATATATATATATATATAAATATAAATATAAACAATGATATTTCCAGACTGCAGTGATCGTGATAACCTCATAAAAGAGTCTCACAGGAAACAAAACAATCAAGAAGCCCGACATATAATGGCGTTACACCCATAACTGTTCCTGAAAGCTTTTAAGCAGCAGGTTATGAACATAAGGCTCTTATATTGACGGAGATGGGCGATAATAACACTACAGATGACACATTATGATCAAAGATCTCTCAGAATAATACATATATCGCGTTATTACTGTCGGCCTGAGCTAGCTCTGCTAACAGCGATCATTACTGCCTCTCCGCGCTTATTTCATCAGTTCAGAGAGTCGCTGGAGACGCGCTTACCTTCAGCTGCAGTGCACACTCATGTCTGTGTTTATATTCCGCGTTTTTACTCTTTTATTCGAAGTCGTGTTTCACGCGCAGACAGACTGTCTGCCGCCACCCAGAGAGACTGAGGAGACTGCGCCGTGACGTCACCGTAAACAAGCCACGCGCGAGAGCATTGTGGGATACCACAGTCCGCCAGCTTTATTGTTTTGTAGCGACATATTTCACTGATAAGAGTGACCAGTCTTCACTTTAATAAATAAAAAGTCATGTTTATTAAAGTGTTAACCCTTTCACGATAGAGGTCACTGCATTTTCTTGCATATGGTTTTTTTTTGATGGCATAGTTGTACCATCATCCTTCCTAAACAACGCCACCAAGTGGCAAGCTGTTGTATGTGGAATGTCTTTTTTTTTCTTCTCCAAACCAGGATGGTCCACTGCCAGTCAGAAATTGTTATATTGGGCGGAAATTCTGATCAATCATCTGTCCACTAAATTGGACATCATGCATCACTAGCTATATTTCAGCTACAGTTCATACTATTACTGTGACTGTTGTTCTTGAAAATACTTCACCTGCAGTTACTTTTTTGGGCTATAAATAAATGTATTTGTGTTAATAGAATGTATTTGCAATTACATCAAAAAAGTAATTTGTTTACATAATGTACGTTACTTGTAATGCTTTACTTTACTCGTTACATCAAAAAGTAATCCGATTATGTAATGCACGTTATTTGTAATGCTGTACACGTTACATCAAAAAGTAATCTGAGTACATAATGTACTTTACTTATAATGCATTACTTTACTCGTTACATCAAAAAAGTAATCTGATTACCTAATGCATGTTACTTGTAATGCTTTACTCCTTACATCAAAAAGTAATCAGACTATGTAATGCTCATTATTTGTAATGCTGTACACTTTACATCAAAAAGTAATCTAAGTAATCCGAGTACATAATATACGTTACTTGTAATGCATTACTTTACTTGTTACATCAGAAAAGTAATCCAGTTATGTAATGCACGTTACTTGTAATGCTGTACACGTTACATCATAAAAGTAATCAGAGTACATAATGTACTTTACTTGTAATGCATTACTTTACTTGTTACATCAGAAAAGTAATCTGATTAACTAATTCATGTTACTTGTAATGCTTTACTTGTTACATCACAAAGTAATCCGATTATGTAATGCCCATTACTTGTAATGCTGTACAGGTTACATCAAAAAGTAATCTAAGTAATCCGAGTACATAATATATGTTACTTGTAATGCATTACTTTACTTGTTACATCAGAAAAGTAATCTGATTACCTAATGCATGTTACTTGTAATGCATTACTTGTTACATCACAAAGTAATCCGATTATGCACGTTACTTGTAATGCTTTACACATTACATCAAAAAGTAATCTAAGTAATCTGAGTACATAATGCACATTACTTGTAATGCTTTACTTGTTACATCACAAAGTAATCCGATTATGTAATGCACGTTACTTGTAATGCTGTACATGTTACATCAGAAAGTAATCTAAGTAATCTGAGTACATAATGTACGTTACTTGTAATGCATTGCTTTACTCTTTACTTCAGAAAAGTAATCTGATTACCTAATGCACGTTACTTGTAATGCTGTACACGTTACATCAAAAAGTAATCAGAGAACATAATGTATTTGTAATGCATTACTTTACTTGTTACATCAGAAAAGTAATGTGATTATCTAACGCATGTTACTTGTAATGCTTTACTTGTTACATCAGAAAAGTAATCTGATTACCTAATGCATTTACTTGTAATGCTTTACTCATTACATCAAAAAGTAATCCGACTATGTAATGCACGTTACTTGTAATGCTGTACACGTTACATCAAAAAAAGTAATCAGAGTACATAATGTACTTTACTTGTAATGCATTACTTTACTTGTTACATCAGAAAAGTAATCCAATTATGTAATGCAAGTTACTTATAATGATATACACATTAAATCAAAAAAGTAATCTAAGTAATCAGAATATATAATGCATGTTACTCATAATGCATTACTTGTTACATCAAAACAGTAATCTGGTTATGTAATGCATGTTATTTGTGTGTTACTCCTCACATAGTTATAGTTTTCACATGATTACATATCATTTTATTCATTGCTTTGTTAACTACACACAGTATTGCTGTGTTACTGTAATATTTTCAATACAGTATCTTTTCAGTTAAAATCAAAAACACACACTGTCCACACTATCTGAGAAGCTTTTTGTGTAAAATATGTGTAAAAAGTTAAATCTTCTTTTTTATGCCCGAAGAGCAATAAAAAACATCCTGACTAAGGTTGTCATAATTCATGCATGAAAGGGTTAAGGCAAATAAGGTATACCCCCACCCCCAAAAGTGTACAATCATTTATATTAATATTTACAAACTGTTAGAGAGACTCGCATATCTGCTTAAAGAAAGCAAATGTCCTTCGCATGATAGGAGTCAAGGAGCCAGTGGCCTGACAGTTTTTTGTTCTAAAATAGCTTGTTGATTAATGGCCATGTCATTTTCTATATGGGGAAAAAAGGATATGGAGTCAGGGGCAGCGAAGGGCAGGGAGATAAGTGTCTGACGGCCCTCAAGTGGCCAATTCCGTTCCACTCAATATCATAGATTTTTGTGTAATCAATTGATGTATAAACAATGCAGTGGGATTTTTGGGCCATTCATGGCACGGAGGTCAATGTTGTGTGGAAAGAAATTGCATCTCTTGGGGTAATGCATGCATGCAACAACATGAAAAACAGAGGAATATATCTGGTTACTGTATACATAGCATTCTGGCCAAGTTTGTAAACACTTTAAAGTCTGAGTTTACTGATAAAATATTGTACCAGTTGCCATTTTTTACTGCTGTGAAAAGTGTTTGCATATGATTTTTGTATTTGGTTTATTTCAGTTTATTATCCAATATGTTTGTTTTCTTGCATTTCCTAGCAAGGATTTTGTAATGTTTTGGCCACATGTGGACATAGGTTTGTTTTTGGCTCTGAAACGCTGTCTCCTATCTCCTAGATGACTCGTGTCTCCTTCAATAAAGCATTGATTATGGGGAAGGTGACATGAGAATTAGGATGCAGAGAAGGTATCAAGTGGCCTATATGCTTCCTCGACTGCACAAAAGAATCTCCTGTTGCCCCTCCATCCATATCTTCAATCAAACTTGGCTAGTTTAGGACCTTTGGTTTAATCTTGAGGGGCTTTAGAAGCTGTCCACAAAAAGCTATTGTATCTTACTTAATTATAACCTCAGAAATGATCTGACCTGCCCGGTGCCAGGTGCAGTGAAGTGTGCAAAAGCTTGCATGCCATGAGGTCCCATTGGTTAGGGAAAGAAACACTAGATGCCCATCGTGATCGGATAAGTGGAAAATAACCTGACAATGTTAGATCTGGAAAAAAAAAAAAAAAGAAGAGAAACTTCAGTAAGGACCTAATGGAAAGTTTTCCCTCCCCTCTTGGTTTCTGAGACTTCTGGGTACCCTAAAAAGGGAGCAATATGAGCCCCGAGCCTTTTTTTTTTCTATCTTTTTTCCTTTTTTTAATTTCACTTCCCACACCACCCTGTGAGTCTGAGCCCATTTGGAAGGTTACTGTTCAAAGTCAGCATGGATCATCCAGGAGGACACCTTGCAGTGGTTCTGTTCCTGCTTGTTCTGGTTTCTATGTCCACTGAAAACAACATTAGTAAGTACTATATTTATATGTTCTCAGCCTTCTGATCTTATTATGACATTGACTTGTTTTCGGATTGGCTTTCTGCACTGGAGCAGAATGAACACAGGATACATCTTGCTTGGGGAACTTCATATAACAATAATTATAAAAACATTTGGACAAACTTAACCGAATTTTGTTTAGCACCAAAATTTGACAGTATTTTTGTAGGAAATACAAATTGTGCCTACATATGAATTTTAATTAATTATTATTGTATTAATAGTTATTTTAATCAATTAACATCAAAATAATAATAGTAACTATTATTTATTCATGGAAAAGAAGGATAAATGTAAGAAATTTATCCAGCATACATGGTTACTCACTCTATACTATTTGCATTTCAGTGTCTCCTGATTAAGTTGCTTAAGAGTGACTGGCTTGATGAAGCTAAAATATAAAATTGTTCTGATTGTGTACAATTTTTTGTTCATCACTTTCGTACACTGTAAAAAATATTTTCATGATTTGTTATTAAATCAACTTAATTAATGTGGTTCAGATAACATAATATTTTGAGTTTCTGTTGATTAAACCAATTGCCTTCATTGTATTTACTCAAATTTTTAATTTCAATGAACTCAAATTTAAGGCAACTTACTTTTTTCAAGTTAAACCAACAATTTTTTTTTCAGTGTACACTTTTTGATTGACTTACTATTATTTGCAAAGTGTAAAATGCAAACTTTTGACTGGTAGTGTGAACAATGAACAAATAATCATCCGGAAATAGTTTTTCGCTCATTTGGAAAAGTAAACATTTTGAATTGCAATCGAATTTCTTTGCAGTCAGATGGTGCACAGTGTCAGATGCCGAAGAGCAGAAGTGTTTGGATCTAGCTGGAAATGCCACAGCCAGGAACATCCGCGGACATCTTCTGTGTGTGAGGGGCCAAAGTCCCACCGACTGCATGAAGCAAATTAAGGTTGTAGGAAATTATTTCCTGAGAATCAAATCAGAAATGGTGCAAGAAAATGACTGTAATAGACTCACAGATTTCAGAATTCTTGCACTCACTCACCTTCCCAACTGATAATTCAATCTCACAAAATGTTTTATATGTTTTGATGGAAATTGGTGAATGGGATAATTTGTCTGTGATGTAAACAGAACGGCACTGCAGATGCCTCAACTATGTATGCGGATGAGATCTACACGGCGGGGTTTTGCTATGGCTTAGATGTGGCTGTGGGAGAGTCTTATAACGGTGTGGGTGAGTATTTAAACACCAAAGATCTGATGAAATCAGTGTTGGGGAAAGTTACTTTTAATGTAGTAATGCATTATCACATTATTCCATTTTGAAATAGTACAACTCACTCATAAACGCCACTTAAAATGAGCATCTGCAAGAAGATTAAAAATCTGGACATTTTTAGAGACAAAAGAAGAGATTTTGTGATGATTTCTGTGTAAAGAATTTTCCAAACTCAAAATCCCCCACAGATCATTTATTATAGCTTGTCAAATTTGCCCCTATTTGGGTGTGAGCAAAAACACACCGTTTTTGTGTGTGTCCCTTTAAATGCAAATGAGCTGCTGCTCCCCGCCCCCTTTCCAGAAGAGGGCGGAGCTTTAACAGCTCAACAACAACAAAGCTGGAGAATCTCACGCAGCCAAAATGATTTTAATTTTATTTAAAATCTTAGAATTTTATTAAATTAATTCATATTCACAGTCGTAGCAATGTTAATGCGTTACCTATTGTTTAAAATTAATTAAATATTTAACATAGTTCAATTTGAGGCGTATTCATTCATTCAGTTATTTTAAAAGACTGTAGTACCAACACACACAAACAATCCTTTTTATCAGTCACATTCATTTATAAATTTAAACTCAACATGAAATATGATCAGTAAGAGAAAACACTGCGGCAGGTTAGTCGCGAAATATTATTTAGGCAATTATTCAGAATGCGCAGTTGGAAAGAAAATATATTTACAGGAACAGTTCAGCAGGTTCATGAGAACATTCATTGTTTTAATCAATTGACAGCCATTAACATAACACTGTTACCAGAAACTATGCGGAAGTAGTTGTGCAAGTAGTCCACTTAGTTACTTTTAATGGAAAGTAATGCACTACGTTACTTTTGCGTTACATTTTCTCACAGCTGATTTTTTTTGTTTTTTAAATCTAAAGGCCCTTTCACAGCAAAAGTGAAATGCATAAGCCTCTAAAAAAACAACTCGGATATTTTATTTGTAAATTTACTAGCAATGTGTTACTTTACTAGTTACTTGAAAAAAGTAATCTGATTACTTGTAATGTGTTACCCCCTACCCTGGATGAATTAGTTTTGGTCTGATGTCAGTGCATGTTCTGATGTTTTTGTGTCTGACACAGATGGCATTAATTATTACGTGGTTGCTCTGGCGCGGACATCATCCAGTGATCTGTCACTGCTGGAGATGCACGAGCGCAGCTCCTGTCACCCAGGGATGAGGACCACAGTGGGCTGGACCGTCCCCATCGGCTTCCTGGTCAACACATCACAGATCAGTGTGGATGAGCAGTGCAACTTTCCCCATGGTGAGAGGTTATTTCACAACTGACATTAACACAGCTGTTGTTTTAACTGTTGGCGAGCTTCACATACACACACAGTAATGGAATGAAAGAGGTTACGTATGGTTCAAATGCAAATTGGGATTTTAATTGCAACTTTTGGCAGCACTTTAAAAAGGCATATATATCTTTCTCCCTGTGGTTTGCAGCGGTTGGGGATTTTTTCGGCTACAGCTGTGTCCCAGGAGTGAAGGACCCAGAACATGATCCTAAAGGAAACAACCCAAGGAACCTGTGTGAGGCCTGCATCGGAGACGAGAACGACCGTCACATCTGCGCCAACAACCCTCGGGAACGGGCACTTCGGAGAGGCTGGAGCTCTTAGGTGCTGTATAATCAGAGATGTGAGAGAATGCATATGTCCCTGTGGAAGCATTATTCAAATATGAATATTATTTCTAAAACCAGTTCTTAATGGGTTCATGAGAACAATATATATATACTATAATACTATATATATATAATACCGATCAAAAGTTTTGGGTCAGTAAGATTGTTTTGTTTTTGAAAGGATATTCACCAAGGCTTCACTTATTTAATCAAAATGGCAATATTGCAAAATATTATTTTTAATAAATAAATATCATTAAAAATGTTTTCTATCTTAATATATTTTACAGTTTTATTTTGCTGAAGTGAAAGCACTTCAAAAAAAGAAAGTATGAAAAAGTTATAGAAGTTTAAATTCACTGTCAATCAAATGTACTATACTATTTTTTTATTTTATATAAAATATATAATTTTACAAAATATTTTTTACTTTAAAATTGATATAAAATCAAAGCCTTTTGTCTTATTTTCCAAATTTGAAGTTTATATCACAAAATTTGCAGATTTTGTTTAGGCGTTGTACCAAAAATAGCCACTGGGTGTCATCCACATTCCATTAAAATTTTTTTTGACGCATTGTCCTGTAACATATTAATAAATTTATGTCCAAATATCACTTCTATAACAAAACAGACACCAAATATGAAAGCTTGAGATTCAGACCTTTCCGACGATATGTGTTTTGTCCAATGCTATCTCACGACCAATTCGTATATATTTTACGAGATTCGTATGAATTCATATGATTTGTCTAAACCCCAGTGACAGGTTGTTTTAGGGGAGTGGTTAGGGGTAGGTCATTTATATGAATTCATACGAATTTGGTAACTCTTAAATACGTACGATTTAACATACGAATTTGTACGAATTAGCCAACTCATAAAATACGTATGAATTGCCGAGAGATCGAGTTGGTTTTGTCAAGATTAGAAAAGTTTTCACTATAAAGCAGTTAAAATAAATGTTGTAATATGAAACCTGACACCGCCCACTAGGGGGAGGAGCCTGCTAAAAGAATTTAAAGTGGTAGCTAAATCATATGAATTTGTACGACCTCACTCGTATGAATTCATACGATTTGTCTAAACCCCAGAGAAGGGTTGGTTTAGGGGCGGGGTTAGGGGTAGGTCATTCATACAAATTTTGACAACTCATAAAATAAGAACGATTTAGCAAAAAACGTACAAATTTGTACGAATTAGCCACCTCGTTAAATACGTATGAATTGCCGTGAGATCGGGTTGGTTTTGTCAAGATTAGAAAAGTTTTCACTAATAAAGTAGTTGTAATATGAAACCTGACACCGCCCACTTGGGGGAGCTTGCTAAAAGAATTTAAAGTACCGTTTCCATGGTAATGCAATGTCCAATTTAAAATGGTTTTCACAGGATGAATTGAGTTTTTTAAGCTTTCGAATGATACCTAATTTATGATGATTACTAAAATATAGTATGTGATACAAAATAGGCGATGAATTAAAAATGCTACCAGGACGGTGACAGTTAAGGCGTTAAGAAATCCTAAAAATATGCTGTTTTATGGCTTTTTTCTTATTATTATTATTTGAAAATGAGTTGGTTAATGAATGATGAACATTGCAAATGTTTTTACTGTCATTTTTTTTTAATCATTTTAATGCATCCTAGCGGAATAAAGGTATCAGTTTCTTTAAAAGAACAGTAGTTTATACATGTTTATGTGTTATTGCATGTTATTATGCAGGTGTGTGGCGGAGAATCTGGGGGACGTTGCCTTTGTGAAGCACACTACAGTCTTCGACAACATGCAGGGTAAGAGTGTAAGAAGAGCGAGTTAAACAGGAGGTCAGAAATGTCCAGGATTTCAAGTCGGTTTCTTACTAAATGGAATTTTTTAAGGGACTGAAGGAGGACAATTGTAGCCTTCACTTCATGATCTGTATCCTGTTTCACTGGCTGACAGACACAGGGGGGCAGTATTTCATAACAATGCATCACTTTGTGTGCCTGCTGGGATCTGTGAAAGCCTTGTTTAGTCTTAATAAACCCTGTTTGCCAAGTTCAGGGATTATAGATTTTTTTTTTTTTTTTTGAACTTGCTTTCTTACTTTATATTTGAAAAGTTTCATCCAGACAAATGTTGGATATGCCTCCTGTTTTAGAAACTTTGCTGTGTGTAAAAATCCTTTGGCTTATTATTCCTGTAAGGTAAGAACCAGGAGTCGTGGGCGCTGGACCTGGAGATGGAGGACTTGAAGCTCTTGTGTCCTGACGGGAGCGAAGCGAACCTGTTCCAACACGAGCGCTGCCACCTGGCTGTCGTGCCAACCAATGCTGTGGTAGTGCGTTTGGAGGACAAATGCCGCGTTTACAAGTTCTTGGAACGTGTGCAGGTCAGGAGAGACGGCCACACACTCACACATTCCAGCCCAAAACTCTGAGAACAGTTACAATATCCAGGATTTATTACTTAAAGGGATAGTTCACCCAAAAATGAACTTTCTGTCATTTACTCATCCTCAACCTGTATGACTTTCGTAGTTCTGCTGAACATAAAAGAAGATATTTTGAAGAATGTTGGTAATCAAACAGTTGCTGGTCCCCATTGACTTCCATATAGAAAAAAATAATAATAATAATATATGGAAGTCAATATGAGTTTCATTACTCATATTCTTCAAAATATCTTCCTTTATGTTCAGCAGAACTTAGAAACTAAGAAAATGATGACAGAGTTCATTTTTGGGTGAATTATCTCTTTAAACCTAGAAAAAAGAAACAGAAAAAAATATTATTTTATGAAATGAAGAAGTATTTACGATTCCACACTACTTTAGGCACTATTTCTAGGTCTAGGCAGTGTTTTTAAATTCAACATTTGACTCAAATTGGAATGCTTGTCATTTTTAATGAAGAAAAATTGTATTAAATCAGAAAAAATGCTAAATATACTGTCTTAGAGTCTTTTGGACGCATTTTACTACATGTCAGGGTTATTATAGTTCAGCCTTTACTAAAACTGAAACTAAAACCATAAAAAAATATATATAATAAAATAAATGTTAACTGATATAAAATAAAATATATAGCATTTTAATTTAGCTTAACATAACTAAATCTAAAACTGAAACAAAAATTAATAATAAAAACTATATAGACAAACTGTATTTAAAAAACAAAACAAAACAAAAACTATTAAAAATGACAAAACTTAAACTTATTTTATTTCATCTAGTTGCCAAGGCAACATTTCCAATTTTAATTTAGTTCAACTTGATGTACTAAAATAACTAAATCTAAAACTGAAATAAACATTGCTAAAAAAAAAAAAAACTACTAAAACTATGAAAAATGACAAAAACAAACACAATTACTAAAACTTTAAGTAAAATTTATAATGAAAACAAACAAACAAAAAAAAACTGATTCAAAATATTAATAAAAACAATAATAGAATCTCAATGATACTAAAATAACACACACCACACACACACACACACACAGTAGAAATGGCACGGATTTTAGAATGACATTTGTACTGCTAGACAGTAACACAGTCTGTGAATATCAGGTTTGATTCATTTTTATTACATTATCCATGAAATAATATAAAAACAGTAAAAAAGTAGAGAAAGAAGAATCTCTTTAGTACAACACAGAGCATGAACGTCTCGTTGCAAGTGTTCTGCACATTAGCGGTCAACAGTATGATTAAACCAACCCTAACAGCGCTGGAGTATCACACGATTACATCAGGCTGACTTATGCATTCAATACATCCCGCCTGAGCCTGAGATCATTGATTTCACACGACACCGTCTTACAATTCAGTGTGTCATTGGTGGAGGATGACACTACACTGAGCTCTGAACACACACACACACACACACACACACACTGAACAAAGCACAGCGCAAGATATGAGCAAAGATCGTCCAGTATTTGAAAATGAAACAAAACATGCATATACATATTTCAAACAGTCACTCCAGCCCTTTAGTCTTTTCAGTTGCTTTTCAGTATTGCAGAAATTGTGTTTGATTGTGTTTTATTTCTCTCTGTCCTCTAGAATGCGTTTGCGAACGCCACTGAAGGATTCTCTCTGTTCAGCTCGGTGAATTACGGCCAGCCTGATGTCCTGTTCAGCGACTCCACCAGAAAGCTGCTGCGTGTGATGGGGACCTACACGTCCTGGCTGGGCTCCAGTTACACCACCATCCTGAAGGCCTTCGAGTGTGAAGGTACCGTGAGCGACGCTCTCATACAGTCACTGGACATCAGTACTGTACGTGTTTCATTAGGGGCTTATAGTTATGGAAGCTTTTAAGCAGTATTATGTCACGTGTCGTGCAATTCTTCCAAATGGTGAGCAATGTCACTCTTACCCCTAATGTTTGCATAATACATTAGTTTATTTAAAAATAAATGATCATTATCTTAATGTGATTTCAGCTGTCATGCACTGCATTGTACACATGCATTAACTCCAGCCCTCTCTCTCTCTCTCACTGCAGGTTTGTGTTGATCTGATGAGGAAAGAGGAAACTACAGTCTCCGTCTCTCTCACACGATGCCTGAAGCACTCTGTGTAAAGTGTGCTGCTCTGAACGCCAGCCTGTGTTTTGTAGTACTGTTATTACTGTTCTGTCCTCACAGTCTTTCTATGGCTTCTTATATCACATTTATTTCACCTCTTTGAGTTCCTGCCATATGAAAAATACAAAAATAAACACGAAAAGATCAAAACTTCTGCGCAGAAAAGCACTGGAGGGGAACACACCACAATCCATCAAGGGTATTTTGCTTTGACTGTTGTTAGTTAATCCTTGTCATTTTTTACAGTCCAGGCGAAGATATCTTAGCAAAAAAGACATGATGTCTGCATTCAGGGCCACAGCATACTCTATACAAGTACATGAACGCAGATGCCTTTGGTTTAAACAAATCTGATTGCACATGCTATGTTTTTCATTAATGTATCAGACTAAAGGTATGTGTTGTATTTTCACTGTTGCTGTAGCAGGAATTAGTGTCTTTTACAGCAAGTTTTCTGTTTCAGATCAACTAGTGTTATATAGCTGAATAATGTTAGGCATTAGAAGTGAACTGCTGCACATTTGAACACACAATGCAAGAAATCATTCACTGCTCAAATCAAGATACTTGAGAAGGAAAATTACTTAAGATATTGTCTTCTTTTCTGAAAAATGTATCAAGTGAGTTTAAGCTTAAAACAAGACAAAATATCTGCCAAATGGGGTCAGTAAAATAAACTAAATTCAAAAACGGGTTTATTTTTCTTACCCTATTGGCAGATATTTTTTTCTTGTTTTAAGCATAAGCTCACTTAATTCAGATTCCCCCCTGCCATAAAATAAGTCTTAATTAGGGATGCACTGATATGAAAATTTTGGCCGATACCGATAACCAATAATTCTTTATATTTGAAAGCCGATAACCGATATATTAGCCGATATATCTAAATCCAAAAATTTTTATATAAATTATGAGAGCCTGATTACAAAAGTCTCAAATTTTGGCCGATACCGATAACTCTTTATATTTGAAAGCCGATAACCGATATATTGGCCGATAAATCTAAATAAATTTTAATATAATTTTGAGAGCCTGATTACAAAAACAAAAGTCTCAAATTTTAACGGATACCGATAATTCTTTATATTTGAAAGCCGATAACCGATATATTGGCAGATAAATAAAAATAAAATTTTATATAATTTTTGAGCCTGATTACAAAACAAAAGTCTAAAATTTTGGCCGATACCGATAACTGATAATACTTTATATTTGAAAGCTAATAACGTATATTGGCCGATAAATATAAATCAAAATTTTAAATTTTTGAGAGCCTGATTACAAAAACAAAGTCTAAAATTTTGGCCGATACGATAACCGATAACCGATAATACTTTATATTGAAAGCTATAACCGATATATTGGCCGATAATAAATCAAAATTTTTATATATTTTTGAGAGCCTGATTACAAAAACAAAAGTCTCAAATTTTAGCAGATACCGATAATACTTTATATTTGAAAGCTAATAACTGATATATTGGCCGATAAATATAAATCAATATTTTTCTATAATTTTTGAGAGCCTGATTACAAAACCAAAAGTCTCACCATTAAATCCATGTCTCAAGCACACAATGATAATGTTCTCATTATTATATTATGTAGTCTATATGACAGACTTGCGCTGTACTGAACTGTATTTTCATTTTTGAAGTGATTTCAATCATATTTCAAGCAATTCAAAACCATAATCGAGGACAGTGAGCATCTGAAGTGTCTCAGCTGAAGGAAATAATCCATTATTTATCATCTTTAATATATCAGCCAAATTTTCTAATCGGGCCAATAACGGTATCTTTATTTAGCAATGTTTAAATATTTGGACTGGAAAACAAGACAAAAAGACTAAGAAAATCATTTTATTTTTTTTGCAGTGTACATATTCAGTCGCGTCTGAGTTTGCGTACTTGTGCATAGTATGTTTCTGACTGCTTGATAAATGACTTTTAACTTGAATATTCATATTCTTTGTGTATCTAAAACTAGCAGTGTGCAGATATTAAAACCGAGAGGATGTAAGTAAGTTTATAATATATAATCAAAGTAAAACTCTTAAAGGCGGACAGACTTATGGATGGTTGTTACATAACAGGTGCTTTAACGGTGCTGTTTCCTGATCCTTCAAGGTTACAAAAAACCAACTTGAACTACTGTGTAAATACTCATGTCACTCTTAGATTTATAGAGCCTTCTCTTATTAATAAAATCCATGTTGTCAAACATTCGCAATTCTCATTTTTGCTTTCTATCCAAATGAACTCATCCAATAGGCTGCATAAATGCTGATGCATATACACTAGTGTGGGAATGCTGATGTATTATTAATGACAATACCGTCTCGTATGAATTCATAATGAGCTTCTGACATCGCTAATGAACATTAGTACATTTGATTGCAGGTTAATTGAGGATTTTGTGCCAATGTCCTTGAAAATGTTCATCAGAAGTTTGCGTGCAGACACACTCACATATCTAATTATTGTCTTTCCCTGTGTTTTCAGTCGATGTTTCATCATTTATTTATCTTGAATACAAGTTTAATTATCTTGGCTCTTTCTTCCTGCTGCTTTACAGAGCCTACGATAGTAAAAATGTCCAAGTGGAAAGCAGACTTGAACAGTTTCAGATGCCACGCTGCGTGTCACACAAAGAATAACAATTATCGACCACTGAAAATGTAGACGGAGGGAAAGTATTCTGAAGTTTTGATGGTACCAGATGGTCCTACAGCTCACACATTGAGTGGGTCTGTTTATGAACGTGGGCTTCATTAATCTGAGATGTAGACGACACTCACCAGCAGCAGTGCAAGATGAGCCAGTCATCACTACTGCAGCGAATGTCATTAACACAGACACAAGTTAATGGAGTCTGAAGCCTTTTAATCCATTTGTATGCTGCTTTCTGCAAGTACACATCCTCTATTAATCACTACAGACATTTAATACTTGTGTCAAAACTTTGTTTGCTTATTGTCAATGACTCGGTAAAGCCTAGAGGCGAGTTTACACTGACAACAATTCTGTTGCAACTGCAAAGACTTTTGTTTTCAAAGAGAGTTGCTGATTTAGAAAAAAGTTGTCAATTTTACTTCATGCAGATGAGCAGCGGCGCAACACTGCAACTACCAAATGAGAGCACAGACTGTGATCTGCTGCCTGATGAACAGGGCTTAAAGGTGACCTATAATGCTCCTTTAACAAGACGTAATATCAGTCTCTGGTGTCTCCAACTGTCTCTGTGAAGTTTCAGCTCAAAATACCCCACAGATCATTTATTATAGCTTGTCAAATTTGCCCCTATTTGGGTGTGAGCAAAAACACGCCGTTTTTGTGTGTGTCCCTTTAAATGCAAATGAGCTGCTTCTCCCGCCCCCTTTCCAGAAGAGGGCGGAGCTTTAACAGCTCAACAACAACAAAGCTGGAGAATCTCACGCAGCCAAATGAGAAGTGTTCAGCCTTACATTGTTCAAACCGGAGTCGACACTGATGGAAGAACTCAGGAAGAAGTTACAACTTTTAGAATGAAACTGGACGTTTCTGAATGGTTAGTGGATAAATTGAATGTGGTGATTATATTGCTGTCTATGAAGTCATAAACCTTTCGGATTTCATCAAAAATATCTTAATTTGTGTTCTGAAGATGAATGAAGGTCTTACGGGTGTGGAACGACATGAGGGAGAGTAATTAATGACAGAATTTTTATTTTTGGGTGAACTGACCCTTTAAAGGCACAATGGCCTTTTTAAATGAAACCCTTTTAAATCAAAGAACAGAGACACCAGTATCATTATCCAAATGTCTTTCATTAAAACAGTTTGTTCTTCTGTAATACATAAACACAATACACATAGACTTCAGTGATTGCATAGCAGTCCAGAGAATAATCTGTCACCCGCTCAGACAAGGATTCGTCTGCGGGAAGCTTCACTCATTCCTTCAGGATAATCTCTCCCTGCAGGGGCACGACGGGGTCTCAGGTACACCTCACATCTCTGCTCCTCACAATCACTTCGATCACATTTCAGCCTTATCCTGGTGGTTGGGGGCGCTCCTGGGTCTGACGGGGTCAAATGGACACAATCTGGACACAGAGACTGGTTGTGATCAGTCATGCGCAGACACACTCAATGGCAGCGGTCACTCTCACACTCAAACTGAGGCTATGCTCAACCTCTAATAGTGGATTTTCATGCTTTGATTCATTTATGTTCTCAAAAAAGCATTTGAGTCTTTCAAACGGCATGAGCAGAGTTATTATTGTACATATAGCAAGGGGGTAGTGTATATACATACATATATATTAAATCATATAGGTTTTTCAACATAGCTACTTTACTTTGAAGGTAACGTTAGAAACAAAGACCAGGTACTGAACACTAAGGGTCCTATCATACACCCGGCTCAATGCGATGCCAGGCCCGACGCAGTTATCATTTTCATGTCAAGCATCACGTTGTTTAAATAGCAAATGCACTTGCGCCCATCTGTTCGTCCATGGGCGTGCTGGTCTGAAAACGCGCACGAGCAGATCTGTTTCCTCATTACAGAAGCGTTCAGTTTTTTTGCAAATTCTGCCATGTAAATAGAGAATCTGCCGTGGCGCGAGCACAACTGGTTTTAAAGGGAATGGAGATGAGACTCTGGCCAAAACACACCCTTTACTCATTAAGAGACTAGGCACAACCCTTTTAGACCATGCACCGGGTGCATCAGAGCCAACCATTTCTCCCGTTGTAAAATAGCAAAAGGATTCGGACACGCCTAAGTGCACTTGTGACATGAGCTTTACACCATGTGCTTAGATCGTTAAAATGTGGCTCTAAGTCATCAATAAACAAGTGAAGTCCAATTCGGGAAAAAATGACTCTTTTGAATCTTGAAATTGTATCGCTTGGATCGATTCCAGCGGAAATGACTCACTCACCTAACGGCTCAGAGACCAGCTGCCAGCCAGATCACAGCTTGTGCTGTCCACAATAACCGTAAATATCCAGATATTCGTTTTACAGTGTTTTATTAGATAGCGTCTCTCAGGAAGACTCGCGGACTCACTCTCGTTTCCAACCTGGTCTCATAGGAGAGACGTACCCGTGGGCACATTTTCTCGAGACACAAAATTACGTACCGTCGAGTGCGTCTCGCTGCAGTTTCCGACAGAAACGAACGCTAGAGGCCGGTAAACCCACATGGAAAAAACCTATATAAACATATATGTTTCAATATAGGTTTTTAATATATGTGACATATATAAAATTGGCCGTTTTCCTATATTATATGTACATATATGCACACATATGTGTATATATATGTACACATATATATGTGCATACATATACCTATATAGGTACATATATGCACGTATATATGCACCTATATGTTCACCTATAATAGTAAAATTAAAATCCATAGCTGCTAGGCAACATAAATAAAAGTCCAAAATGTAGAAATGTACATTATTTATTTACTCAAGATCAATCAAATAGTACAAAACATTGCGTTTGCATTGCATTTGGTGGATGTAACGGTGAATGTGTGGATGTGTATGAGCTGTGATGTGAATCTGGAAGTGACTTGAAATTGAAAAAAAGTTTTGACAAAATAAAAATTAAAACCATTTGTTATACATTTCCTTCTTTTCCACTATCTTCATACAAGAAAGAATTGACCTTGTAAAATGTTTCTGGAAAACGTGTAGATATCATAG
The DNA here is from genome assembly GCA_028476615.1 of Culter alburnus. NCBI lineage: Eukaryota > Metazoa > Chordata > Actinopteri > Cypriniformes > Xenocyprididae > Culter > Culter alburnus. The sequence continues at coordinate 13,840 of JAOTNS010003973.1, read as the reverse complement.
TTAATATATCATGTTTAGTTAAATTCCATAACATGCCAATTACATGTGATACCAATTTCACGTTCGCACATACATAAGTTCTTGCATAATTTTTTTTGTTAATTCTTAGTTTTTGCCTTGATAATAGAAAATATGAGCTAGGCATCATGTATGACAGTCAAAAATGAGATATGAGCTACAAATGACCAGATCCTGCCATTAGCTATATAGAAGACATATCTTGTATGTATAGGGCTTATATGTGGATATGAAGAAGCAATACAGGAGACCTATATTTCCTGTAAATGCACATATATGCACCTCAATTTTGCCTATATGTGGCATATATACGCATATATGCAGCATATATGTGCATATACACTGCATAGGTTTCATATATGCGCATTATCCACATATATGTGGGAAACGTCGATAAGCGCTTTTGCTCGTTTTCACGCACTTTCGACGACGGCCGGGTCGGATTATGGATTCATAAAGACTCGTTTTTCGTGTCTCCTCGTGCAATATCATGTCACGACTTCAAAACGCTTCTTACCGGAGTGCCCGATTTGTAAACGAACGTACTTTGGACTTTCCGGCTCTATGCGTTTCGCTTTTTTTAGCCGTAACCAAGCTTGCTCGGTAGCTTAGCCGATACGGAGTTGGACTTAAGACGAGGAGTTGACCCCCCCCTGCCTGGGTACGAATCCCGTGAAAGGCGACTGACAGCAAAAAAAAAAAAAAAAAAGAGAGATCTAAACGAGCTGAAAAACAGATCGCGGACACTTCTTACATCACGTTTGCTTTTGTTAACACTATCGGGTAGGTTTAGGCGTAGTGTCGGTGGGAAGTTATTTTAAAACGCAACAGAGCGCAAATGTCAAATCAAGAACCGCGACGATTCGTCTAAAAAGCAACGCCATAAAAACGTACCGCATTCACCCTATTATCTGCTCCGGCAAAAAAAAAAAAAGGAACACGCTTTTAGCGCCACTCAGTGGACATTTCGCAGCGAAACTGCAGCGATATGTACTCATTGGTACGTATTTCGCAACTCGCGAAAACGTGCCCAAGGGTACGTTTTCGTCATGAGACCAGGTTGCTCGTTTCATACAAACGGAATTGGCACGATCTTGCGTCTCTGTCGATTGTAGTGAAAATGACTCATCTTGCAGTGCTTATTTTTTCACCTACGTTGCGATTGAATTTTTTTCTTAGGGGATAATATTTAGGGCCCGAGCACCGATGGTGTGAGGACCCTATTGGAATTGCTCAGCCAATTATTCTTCTTCTCCAAAATGAAACGCATTTTGAGGGCCTAAACGTTCTCAAAAACTCATGAAACTTTGCACACGCGTCAGAAGTGGTGAAAATTTACATCTGATATGGGTTTCAGAATTAGGTGTGGCAAAATGGCTCGATAGCGCCACCTACAAAATTTCAATTAAGCGCCCTTCGTGCTACGTTTCACGTACAGTTATGAAATTCAGTAGACAGATGTAACAGCCCAATACCTACAAAAAAGCCCCTGGGTGCAAAGTTTGTAAACCCAAGGAAGTGAGATATTTTGAATTTTCTCTACAATTTTGGCAGTTTTTGCCATTTCACATGTTGTACTTTAATGAACCTCCTAGAGCTTTATCAGATCAATCATATTTGGTCAGTCTAATCTAAAGGCCTTTGTGACGTTAAATTGCGAAGATCTAGATTTTTCACTGAAAGGCGTGTCCGTGGCGCCTGGCAAACTTCGATGTTTCGCCATGAAACATGAAGTTGTTGTAAACTCCAAACAATGTCGGATCTGCCCCAAACTTCACATGTTTTATTAGAGTCCTGGCCTGAAGACATCTATATGACAATATTCAGTTACAGTCATAGCGCCACCTGGGGCAACAGGAAACATGTTTTACACTGTGATTAACTCCTCATAGAGATTTAACCAGATCAACATAATTTGTTGTCAGTCTAATCTTAAGACCTTAAAGATCAAAGATCTTGAGTTTTTGCTGAAGGGCGTGTCCGTGCAGCCTGACAAGTCTGATGTTTCGCCTTGAAGAGGAGCTGTTGTAACTCAGGCATACTATGTCTGATATGCCTCAAACTGCACATATGTGATGGCCTAAAGACATCTATATGACAATATTCAGTTAGTGTAGTGCCACCTGTTGGCAGCAGGAAGTGTGGCATTTCGAAATGACTTTGGCATAATTCTCCTGTATTAACTCGCTTACATGCATTTCACCCACTGATCACTGTTTTCCTAAGGCCAACGGGTGGTTGAGCCTGGTGCGAGGGCCCTTTCATCGCTGCTTGCAGCTTTAATTTATTCTCTGCGTTTTGTGAGTGAACCCAACTGTTGGGATAGTTCATCCAAGTGAAATCTCCTCATTTTGCTCCAAACCTGTATGACTTTCTTTCGTCTGCTGAACACAAAAGAAGATATTTTAAAGAATGTCATCACCAACAGTTGATGAACCCATTGACTTCCATAGTATCATGAAGCCCATCAACGTTTGGTTCATTGAAAACACAAACTGTCTTCGTATAGAGTAGACATTGTATGCGATAGTCATAAATGCAGGTTATATTTGGATTTAAGGGGGAAAGAGAGATGGCTATGAATGATGATGATGATGATGGCAGCTTTGATTACAGTCTCAAAGAGGGACACTGGATTCAGTCTGGTGACTGACAGGAAGGCGAAGGAAGCCTGCAGTGAATTACAGAGAGAGAAATGAACACCCACACTTGATGGATCCACAGGACAGCTACTATTATGTCTGGTGGACATATTAAAGAAGAGCTGAAAATTAGATGTACAGTGATCAAGGTATTTATACACTCAGATACTCTTTTTCTGTTTTTTAAGGCGCTAAATTATTTCTACAGGCACTTTATGATCAGATTTCAACTCTGTAATGGTGGAAACGTTTTACCGTACCTTCATTTATTTTTGCTACTTAGTCTTTTATGTTTAATTTGATTGATTTAGTCTTGTCACAGACCCAGACTTTTAATGTTACACTATGAAAAGCCATTATAAAAATCTTTACAATAGTAATTGTTTATTATTAATTATTGAGATTTGTCCCTCAGGCATAATTTCCAGTTAGTGAAGAATATACTCAAGATGAAACAGAAGTGTGTGAAGAAAGTATATATATTTAAATTATTAAGAGCTCGTTGTGTTAGGTCAGTAGACGGTCTTTTAGTGGCTGTTCGAACGCATTCGACCACATGAGTGTCTACACTATGAAAGCAATCCGGTCGAATGCGTTTTCAGCTTCCTCTGGATGTGATCAAAGTGGACAAGCTCGAAGCGTTTTACACCTGTATCCTCCACTTGTCCACCAAAACACATCTTAATACCAGATGCTTAGACTTTCAGTGAAAGGAGCTATGCATTCCGTTCAGAAACCTTGAAATTCCCACATGATTCCCACTCTTACAGCAGTTCTCCTCAGACCACCCATGGGGCCGTCGGCTCGAGTCCCCTGAGGGCACAAGCTGGTACCTTTCGCACAAAGCCAGATCTGTGCGGAGTAGAGGCCCTGTATTTGGCAGCCGTCTTGCCAAAGCACTTTGCTTCACAGACCTTTCAGGTTCCCTTGTGCAGTGATCCTCACTTTTGTGGGAGAGAACTCTGTCCCGCTAGCGTACCCAGGCTCAGCATTACCTCAGCCAGGCTCTGGCTCCACAGATGGAGCCACGAGAAGGTTTAACTCCTCTAGATTACAGCTTCGGGTCAGGCAGATACAGTATACGTATACGCTGCATGGTGATGCGTGTGAAAATTATTCTGCCCGCACCCCGAGCCTGCTCCGTCCCCGTCACACATCATTTCAGCTGAAGCGCGGGTATGATAAGGGATGCGTGTACGATTGAATGTGACTGACACAGGATTTTCTCCATCCGGTAAGTTGAGCTCCTGCGCTTATCAAAGAGCTCTTGTTGGATGTGTAATGTATCAGTTACACCAAACAGGCCAGCTACACCTGACCCTCACACACACACACACACACACACTGTTCTTTATACTGAGGCTTTCAGCTAGGATGACACAGCAGGGGATGAGGTCGAATGGATATTTGATTGATTAATGGATTAATTATTTGACTCATTGACTGACTGGGACTGACTGATTGAGGTGATTGATTTTCATTTAGGACCAGAATTTCCTAAAGGGAAACAAGGCAGAATAAATATGTTAAAGAGGTCCTTGATCATGATTTGACTGTTTTAACTTTAGTTAGTGTGTAATGTTGCTATTTGATCATAACAACATCTGCAAAGTTACGACACTCAAAGTTCATGCAAGAAAGATATTTTTTTTTACAGAAATGCTGTTTAGGGACTACAACAAGCTTTTTCCCGGGTTTTGTGACATCACTAACCCTAAATTTACATAAACCCCCCGCCCCCGAGAACACACAACAAAGGGGGGGGCATGTTGGCTGCTTTAGAGAAGAAAAGTTGTTGTAGTAGAGCAGGGTTCCCAACCCTGTCCTGACCCCCAGCCCTGCACATTTTGTATGTTTCCCCTTTATCACACCTGTTCAACTCATGTGCTCATTAGTAGGACAGCAATACCAACTAGCATGTCATATAGGGCGACATTCAAAATGTGTAGTGCTGGGGGTCCTCCAGACCCTGTAGTAGAGTGTTGTTGTCATGCCGTCATTTACACCGGACTGCTTCACAAACGAGGATCAATTCAACACAAAAGATGAACATGACGGCACATGCTAGTGGATGAGTTGAATCAACTCCACAGCAACTACATCAATTTATCCACTAACCATTCAGAAACGTCTAAAAGTTGTAACTCTTCCTGGTCTCTCCATCAGTGCGACTCCGGTTTGAACAATGTAAGGCTGAACACTTTTGTCATTTTGGCTGCGTGAGATTCTCCAGCTTTGTTGTTGTTGAGCTGTTAAAGCTCCGCCCTCTTCTGGAAAGGGGGCGGGAGAAGCAGCTCATTTGCATTTAAAGGGACCCACACAAAAACGCGTGTTTTTTGCTCACACCAAATAGGGGCAATTTGACAAGCTATAATAAATGATCTGTGGGGGATTTTGAGCTGAAACTTCACAGACACTTCTCGAGACACCAGAGACTTATATTCATCTTGTGAACGGGCGTTATGTCCCCTTTAAAGTTTTATGTAAGCTTAGGCTGCTTTGGCATTCTTTTCACTCAGCACAAGTCTTGCTTTCATTCGGCTGCCCACAGGAATCGACCAGGGCTGGGTGGATCAATCTTGATATATTGATACTTCCAACTGCATAATTATATTGAATTGGATGTGCATCATCAGAGCTAAAATTCACAAGTTAGAGCTAAAAGTTTTATAGATAGCCTCCAATATTATGTCTCTTGACAGGGCCCAGGATATAACATTCTCAGTTTCCCTTTTGATGTTTATTTTTAAACTTTGAAGTGGAAAAAATGAACAGTGTTAGCAAATAGTAGCTTTGTTGTTGATGAATTTGAGGTCTCACAATTGGCTGTTTATTTATTTGAATTGTGATAACGGCTATAAGTAAAGCCTTGGACACACTTAACGATTGTAAGGCCGATTATGAATGTAACCTGATACTTACGACTGATCATGCCCGAGTCAGAGCCAGCGATTACAGTCGGTGTTTAAATTCCATGTGTAAGTATTTAAATCTGCTTCAGTCGAAGGAAACGGTCTTTGTGTGTTGAGCTCAGTGTTAGAATGTTTCAGCTAGTCGTTACGTTACGCTTAAGCAGACCAATCGCAGTTCAGAATGCAAATGTTACAATGATGTCATCGCAGTTGGTTACATTTTGAGTGCTGAACATTCTATCACTGTATTTTTCTGGAACTTGGTGACACAATTTTTGTTTTTGAGTGAACTGCCCCTTTAAAGGGATAGTTCACCCTAAAATGCAAATTAAGCCATCATTTACTCACCCTGGTGTTGGATTAATGCAGTATATTGTTCTTTCTTTTTTGAACAACAAAAGGAGAAATATAAAAAATATTAAAAATGTTGCGCTTACGCTTTTTCTTTAAAACACATTGTTAGCATATTTATATTACAGCTGGTGAACATGCTTATGTCATGTATGGCTTTAAAAAAAGTGCATCAGTCAGCTGTTTTGTCCTCCATCCGCAACACTTCGGCAATAAACAGAGACATAAAATCAGATAAAACACAAAACGAGTATAACTGAAGTGAGCCTTAAAGTATGTTATAAATGATGCAGGATCATGGTGAATATACGCCTGGTACACAACTCACTCCAGCTACCGCGGGATGAAAACTGACACATGACAGCATGATGTAGAGCAGTCATCCATCAAATGTCACGGCTGTAGTCAGGTAATACATGTCCAAGGTGTGTGATTCTCTGCTTTAAAACTTACACACACACACACACACCCTCAGACGCTTATGGAATTTGCGATTTTTCCACCTGCCTGAACTCATCATTAGCACTACGGTAATTGCTTGGATCTTAGATAGCCCACTCATTAAAGGACGCAAACGAGCCTGAATCCAATTAGAGATACATCTGCCTCTCGTAAAAATGTAACTCTCCCCTTAAATTTATAAGTCCTCTTTATTTAAATTATGAATCCACAGGTACGAGTGGTGCAGATGTCTTGTCACATGTATTTATTGAATTAATCTAAACTAAATAGAGACTCCTGATCAAAGAAATATATCATTTACCATCTGTATTTACCACAATACCTTCTGTGTAACTGTGTAACAGAAATATAGTCATGATCAAAACATATATACATACACACCGATCAGTCATGACATTACGAGCACTGACAGGGGAAGTGAATATCACTGATCATCTCTTCATCACGGCACCAAGTGAACATTTTGTCCTCAAAGTAAGCAGGAAAAATGGGCAAGCGTAAGGATTTGAGTGAGTTTGACAAGGATTAAATTGTGATGGCTAGACGACTGGGTCAGAGCATCTCCAAAACTGCAGCTCTTGTGGGGTGTTCCCGGTCTGCAGTGGTCAGTCTATCAAAAGTGCTCCAAAGGAAGGAACAGTGGTGAACCGATGACAGGGTCTTGGGGAGCGAAGGCTGGCCCATGTGGTCCGATCCAACAGACGAGCTGCTGCAGCTCAAATCACTCAAGAAGTTAATGCTGGTTCTGATAGAAAGGTGTCAGAATACACAGTGCATCAGTTTGTTGCGTATGGAGCTGCATAGTGCTGACCCCATCCATGCTGACCCTGTCCACCGCCGAAAGCGCAACAGTGGACACGTGAGTATTTTAAATAATAGGTAATATTTCCCTATATTTTACAGTTAGGTACCGTAAAGACGAAGCCTCTTTGTTCTGTGTATTTATAAGCTGTACGCAGGTGCAGTACAAACACTTACCAAAACGTCCTATTATGCCAAGAGCTCCAGATGTTCACTCACCTCCCCCTGAGACTGCATGCTCATCTCATCTACATAATTATATATGTCACAAATTAGACTGACATTTGCAGAAGACTACAACTCAATCAGGCTTGTGCACACCAGAAATATTAAATACAGGTCTTCCTGTGAACTACAGATCCTTGTTAGTGCTTTAGACAATAGAGGTTGAAATTCAAGGCTCAAATAAGTTTAATCACTAGGGGCGCTATTTCATCGCTCTGCGTCTCTGAGTGATGGACATGCCTGTCTCAGCACAGCATCGCCATAATGATGTTACATGTCACGGGCATTTGTAGACGTATTACTGTGTACAATTTATCAACACGCACTGTCATTCTATCCGAGCAGCCTACTGTCACAGAAGCCCAACCAAACCACATCCTTAAGGGAAATAAGACAAATGTCAAGCAGATATGTGTGTGTGGAAGCACAAACTGATATATCGCTAAAATCACGGCCTGCCCACAGACTCCAGAGTCAAGCCAAAGAAAATCTGGCCGGTGATGTTGGTCTGTAGGAGTGTTTAAGGATTTAGAGCAGTAATGTTGATGAGTGCGCTAACAGCAGGAAAGGGCGGCAGGGGAGAGAGGACTCAGTGGAGGGGACACCATCTCCCACTGCCCGACAGATGACTTGCTGAGTATCGCCTCCTCATTACCATCTCTGTCAGGGTGTGTGTTTATGCATGCAAAGGCCCGTTCACACCAACAACAAGAACCAAAACACTGTGTCCTAACCAGACGCGATGCGATAAGATTCCAGCGACAAACAATTATGGAAGGCCAAAAGGTTCAAAAACACTGAATTTTACATGTCACAACACTTAAAATACTGCATTTGCACACTCCGCATAAATACATGCAAATGCACATAAATAGGCATAAAATCACATATTTTAACTGTTGTTTGACGTGTTAAAATTCCAGATTTTTTTAACCTTTTGGCCTTCAATAAACAAAAGACGCGACTACGAGATGCGATAAGTCAATCAAAATCACAGCCAATCAGAAGACGATTATTATTTATATTAATTTAAAATACACGTAGCTTACTATATAATGCGTAGAAAACAAATTAGTCCATACAAAACCCATTAATCGTAATTTCTTACACTTGATTAACTTATAAATATAATAATCACATACTAAGAACTCTTTAAGTGATTAATTGGAACAACATCATTAAATTTTATTCCATAACTAATACATACACATTTATAACACTGACTTTTGACATAATTACATTAAAGATGATTGTGAATACATATAGGGTAAGGTGCAAATGCGTGTTAACTAAGCCTATCAGGCTATCTGGTATCTGTAATGCTATGCTAGTAAAAATGTCTTATAGCGTAGTTGAAAGATCAATTTATCATAACCTTTGTAGGAACAGGCGCTAAAGAGAATACCTCTTAAAAGCAAATTTTGAGCCACTGGATCGCTTTGGGGTCCTAATAGAGGACCCATTTGTTTGTCACTACAACCGTTATTGTTATAGTTGTGTGTGGACTCTGTTTATTCTTTTAGGATTTATTTAGCATTATATTTATTTTTTGACCTGCATTGCAGACTGACGGCATATTGGCAAGGCCCACCTCCCACAATCATTGCACCCGTTAAGTGAAGCACACTTCAACATTGGTGGTCATGTGCTTCGCTTGTTACACGCTGGTATTTGTATATCTGTGATGAAGTATAGAGAGTGTGCCCATGTGCACAGTTAGATGGGATGATTAATCTACGATTTTGTGGGATAATTTGCATAATCAATACTCACCTTCACAGCCAATGACAGAATCAATATCACTTTGGGGAGCCAAAGCATGCTGTTTAAACATATTATTACACAGAGCATGATCCATATAGAAGTATAATGAAAAGCCTGTGGTTGTTGTCACAAGCTGAACCTCATTAAACCTTGGTCATAAGTGATTTCTTTCTTTTGTGTGGGGGTCCTATCTCTTCCAGTTGAATCCGTCCTTGCTCTTCTTTTTCCCGATGACTGTCTAATTAAATTAAATCGGTAGAGTGCTTCTGCAGTATTTCGGTCTGCTGATTTACTTTGCAGCTCACCGAATGAAGCTGCTTTTGAATAGCAACTTTCTGAGATGAGCCGTTCCTAGAGGACAGTGTTATTGCTCAGAGGTTTCTTGACTCTCAGAATGTTTAATATCAACTTTGCTCACATGTTTCACTAAAATTCCTTGGGAAAAATCAAAGTCGAAACAAGTGTAGGCAACAGAGTATAGAGCTATAAAAGTATAGAGCTATAAATTAATATGGATACATATTATAGCTCAGAATTTTTCTCTAGACATTTAATGAGAGTCCATACTGAAAACTATTAATTTTTGATTGAAGACATTTGTCACTCCGCCAGCTAGAGTGCCCATGATATCCACCAGAGGGCACTCCTCCTGGTCATTGATCCATTAACGAACTACATTCCCATAAAGCTTTGCCTAGATTTGTTCATAGGCTGTTACTTCCACCTGTTTGTCATTAGCTCATTTATTTTCTTCTATTATTAATACCCTGTGTGTTATTTCATTCTTTGCAAAGTCTTGTATTTCTGAATTGCACTTTCGCACAATAAAACATCGAGGGTTATTTTTTCTATCCAATCCTGGTTTAGCCTGTTAGGTCTTTTTTGGTTATTTTTTCCAGTGTTTTGGTAGCTTTTTGTACCAGATCCTGGGTCCAGACGTACACCCAAGTTTTCCTTGTACTTTTTTTGTTACCCAATCCTGGGTCAGAAACGTAACCCCGTTTCGGGTAGGTTTTTTGTGGTACCCAGATCCTGGGTCAGACGTAACCACCCAGTGTTCGGGTAGTTTTTGTGTTACCCAGATCCGGTCAGGTGTAAACAACCGCGTTGGGTATTTTTGTGTTACACATCCTGGGTCAGACGTAACACCCATTGTTTGGGTATTTGTTGTGTTTACCCAGATCCTGGGTCATGTGTAACAACCCATCGTTTGGGTAAGTATTTTTGTTTTACACATATCCTGGGTCAGCGTAACAAAGCAGTGTTTTTTTTTTTTTTTTTTTTGGGTAGTTTTTGGGTTACCAGATCTGGGTTCAGGTGTAACAACCCAGTGTTTTGGTAGTTTTTGTATTACCCATCTCCTGGGTCAGACTAACAACCCGTGTGCGGGTTTTTTGGTACACAGACCTGGGGTCAGACGAACAAACCAGTGTTTGGGTAGTTTTTTGTGTTATTACCAGATCCCTGGGTCAGTGTACCCACCCGTGTTTGGGTGTTTTTTGTGTTTTACCAGATCCTGGGTCAGACGTAACAAACCAGCGTTTGGGTAGTTTTTGTGTTACCAGCACACGTAACAACCCAGTGTGCGGGTGTTTTGTGTCATATCCTGGACGTAACAACCCAGCGTTTGGGGTTTTGTGTTACCCAGATCCTGGGTCCGCTGTCACAACCCAGTGTTTGGGTAGTTTTTGTGTTACCCAATCCGGTCAGGCGTAACAACCCAGTGTTTGGGTCAGTTTTTGTATTACCAGTTCCTGGCGACGTACAACCCAGTGTTTTGGGTATTTTTTGTTTACCCAGATCCTGGTTCGAACGTACAACCCCAGGTTTGGGTAGTTTTTTTTTGTTAACCCAGATCCTGGGTCAGCGTAACCACCCAGCTTTGGGTAGTTTTTGTATTACCCAGCTCCTGGGTCATGCGTAACACCCAGCTTTGGGTATTTTGTATTCCCCGTTCCTGGTCAGACGTACAACCCAGTGTTTGGGTAGTTTTTGTGTTACCCAGATCCTGGGTCAGGCGTAACAACCCAGCGTTTGGGTAGTTTTTGTGTGTTACCCAGCCGGTCAGGCGTACCCCAGCGTTTGGGTAATTACCAGTCCTGGGTGTACAGTGTTTGGTGTTTTGTGTTACCCAAGTTCAGGCGTAACAAACCCAGCGTTTCAGGGTAGTTTTTGGGTACCCATTCCTGACGTAACAACCCAGTGTTTGGGTAAACCCAATTTGTTTTCTTAACCATATGTATTTTTATGACTATATTTCCATCACTCAGCAGTGAATAAGGAGTTAATATTTACTCTGATGAGAGATGCCTTAATTGATGCAGAATGAGTTTGCTGTATCAAAGGAGGCTGGGCTCACCAAAAAAACAACAGCGTTCTGCGTGGACCAAGAGCAAGAAAGGCTTTTTTAATGGCAAATCAATTACTCATTTGCCCAGCGCCTCTGATTAATTACCCAGCACTTAATGTTTTTAACGACTTTGTGGACTAACTGACTTTTAATCACCCGCAGCTCAATCCACAGGCAAACGCTGACTTTTCCATTCCATCACGGAGGAGAGGAGAGAGACGCCATCGCGGCATCCATCCACTCTCTCCCTCCCTCTACCTGAGCAATCATTAATGGAGAGAGGAGAGAGTGGCGCAGACTGCGGATCAGTCCTTCTTCTGGTTTTGTTAGAGGAATTGTAAACATCCCCACAGCCATTTGTTGCTGCGTGTTCGCTCTCTAATAAATAGTGGGCGGCTGAAGGGCAAAGCTGCCGTTTCTTTCCACCTACAGGCTGAAAATCCAGCATCCGGTAAATGTAGTGGCATTCCAACTGCCAGGATATGAAATCATATTTCATAAAATTACAGTTGCTTTTCCCCCCTCCCCGTCAAGCTCTTTGTGGTGTTAGCAACGTTTTGTATCCTGAAAAATGTATCTCAAGTGCTGGAGAGAATATCAGCACAGACTGTCTGAAATATGAACCCGCGCACAACAGATCTGCGGCGCATCATTAATTTCACAGAACTGCTTACCCCACACTTGGCAAGGGGATTTTCATATTTCCATTCATATGCCACGGTATAAATATATTTCTCTTTGTATATCAAACAGAATGGCAGCTGTAGTTGTTTCTCTCTTTAGCAGGGTAGACAATAAACCACCAGGGCAGGCAAAGACAATAATAGATACACCCTCCCCAAACAGACCAGATTTGGCTAATCCAGACTCCGCATTCTGTTTCAACCGGCATGATTACCCTGAATTATTGATATCAGGAATCCCTTTGTTTTTTGGAATTCTTTCACGAAAGTCTATTGTGTCTGAAAAGGTGGAAGTTCTGTACCAGTCTGCGCTGCAGTGTTCATTTTGACATTAATTTTGATTTTTTTAGTCAGTCTTTTGACTAAAATGCCCTTAGTTTTAGTCATTTTTAGTCATCTGAATTAGTTTTAGTTTTAGTTGACTAATATCATATGATTTTACAGAAATTCTTAATTAATGCATTGCAATTATCTAAACCCATTAGATATTAGTCGACTAAATTTACTTTAGATTTATTCGACTGAAAAAAAAATGTTATGATATTTTTCAGACAATTCAGATTTCTAAACTATGATTAGAACTAAATGCCATTTTAGTCAAAAGACTATTCATAAAACTAAATAATAACACTAGTTAATCAAATTTACACTGGTCTGTTCAAGCACGAAAGAGAACTCAACTGTACTTCTGTACGTCTGAGAGGCGGCTTTCTGTGTGCGAACAGAAAAAGCTCACCGAATGAGTGCTCTTTCGCATCATCACGCTTTTCTCACATTTATCCATATGTCTGCTCTTCTCTTTCTCCCAGAACTTTAAGTTTTGGATGTTTTATGAGGCATGCAGCAATTATATGCCAGCTTATTCCCACTGGGTTAAATATTTGGGTAAATATTGTCACCTTCCAATAAATTTTGTTTAATACCCTAATAAGGTTAACAAACAATATTTTATTGGAAGTTGACATAGAAATTGTGTTGGTCTTGTATTGTTAGACCTGAGCTTGGCCCTTGACACACTGGATCATACCATTTTGTTAGAGCGCCTTGAGCGGTGTGTTGGGTTAAGTGGGGCGGCTTTACATTCTTACCTGGAGGGCAGAACTTTCACTGTAAAGATTGGAATAATGTTCTTCTGCTGATCCTGTAACGTTACGGGGTACCTCAGGGCTCTATCTTAGGGCCGTCACTTTTTTCTTTATACATGATTCCACTGAGCTATATATTTAAATATCATGCATATTATGCATATATTATGCTGATGACACGCAGTTGTACCTGCCCTTCAGAAGAGAGACCATATAACTCCAATTTTGGCCTCTCTACACTGGCTACCAGTTAAACAACGAATTGTCTTAAAAATTCTGTTATTCGTTTTAAAGCCATTCATGGTTTGGCCTCAAGGAACTACATCAAGGATCTGTTAGTATTCAATCATCCACAGATCACTAAGATCAAACTTGCAGATTGTGCTTAAGGTTCCACGTACATGTCTTAAGTGTAGAGGTGATTGAGCATTTTCAGCTGTGGCCCCTAGACTATGGAATGATCTTCCTTTCTCTGTGCGTTCTTCGACCTCTCTGCAGATGTTCAAATCACATCTTAAGACTATTTGTACTTGGAGTTTGATGTGTA